>JAANYP010007970.1:0-30327 GCA_020465985.1 Centrapalus pauciflorus | reverse complement strand
AAGTGTGAAAGTTTAAGTACTGAAAGTTAGTACCAGACATCGCTATCTGATTGAACCTTTCTTAGACTATACTCATCAAAAATATGTTGTTAAGTATTCAGCTTAGCTTGTAAATTCTTTAAGTTTAGCTTAAGTCTAGAATAAATTTTTTGGTTAAAATTTTATTTTTATTTTTATTTTTTCCATAGTTTATTTTATTTTAGTTTAGTTTTATTTTTACTTAGGTAAAAGGTCAAAAATTACTAAGGGTGCATTCAAAGTTGGATAAAATAAACAATGCGTGAATTATCTTGAGCTTAGGGTAAAAGAGTTGGCATAGTTTATCTGGTTACACGATACCGTAGAAAAAGTTGGAAAAGTTGAATTTATTTCAAAATTTTCGAAAATTTTTCTAAGTGTTGGGGGTTTCGAATCTAAGACAGACTCGAAGCAGTAAGTCTTCGAATCTGTCAGTAGATTCGAATCTACTCTTAGACTCGAAGGTTGGTAGTATATATAGGTCAACAGTGAAGTCATTTAATACTTTCTGTTGTCGAATCTATACTCTCGAATCTATATTGGAGATTTCGAATCTGTTCTCGAGTCTACCGTTTCTCTCCTAAACGACATTTTGTCGACTTTGAAGACGTTGTGTTCGATTCTACAGACACTTCTAGGTATAATCAACCGGATTGTACAAGATTTGTATAGTTTTATACACAATTTTAGGCTAAAACATCAAATTTTGAAGTTTTATAGGTCGAAATAGGGTTTTTGTTAAATTACCAAGATTGGACCTATAAAAGATCAAATTAAAGGCATAAATCATTGATTAGAACCTAGTTGAGCTAATGTATGTGATTTACCAAGTTCAAAATGGTTAAAATCTTGGGTTTTTGTTGAAAAATCAACCGTCGGGGCTTCGAGTCTGTTCCAGGACCTTCGAATCTGTTCATGGGTTTCTCGAATCTGTCATTAGATTCGAGATGACCATGATATTCGAATCTGTCCATTAGACTCGAAAAGGGACTCTTCGAATCTGTCCATTACACTCGAATATGGACACTTCAAATCTGTTACTTTCGAATCTGTACTTTATTTACTTTGTTTAATTTAAATTTTATTAAACTTGTGGAAATTTAATTGTGTTAGATTTTGTATTTAATCAAGTACAAAATAAAACAAATTTTGAATTTAAACAAGTTTATTGATTTTTAATAAGTCTAACAGTTTTATTTATTGTGCAGATATGGCAGTTCGAGCTTTTGTTCCAAAGCATAATATGGTTCTTAATCCCGACAATAATATCCCTGAGGCGCAGGGTTATCGCCAAGTATTGGATTTCCTAGCTGAATCTAGGATTAGCTTTGCTCTATACCATAACATCCCAATTGTTATTTCATATGTACGGCAGTTTTACGACCATTTACAAGTTGATTGCACTGTCACCCCGACAGTTCTAAGAACGAGAATCGCTGGACAGCCGTTAGTCTTCTCTGCAGACATGTTGCCTCAGGTTCTGCAGTTGGGTTCACAGGAACAAGAAGACAGGCCTATAGACTTTCCATTGAGTATTAGGCAAGCCGCGTTTCTGAGAATGGGCTATAGTCTGGACGTTACGAAATCATCTTATATGAAAAGTGGATTGATAGGGCAGTGGCGATTTCTGGTCCACGTGTTCATGGTTTGTTTTGCGCCAAAGAAGGCTGGTTTTGATTACATCGTCACAAAGATCCAATCAGGGGTGATTGCGATGGTGTATAATAGGAAGTTCAGCTTCTCGCAGTTGTTTTTCTCGGAATTCATCCATCAGATAACAGCTCCTGACAGAGAAAGATTCCTTCTGTATCCAAGATTTGTGATGATGTTGATAAGGCACTTCTTGCCGAATTTGCCACAATCAGATGATTCCCTGAGCGTGAATATTATGGATAAGCGCATCTTTTCTGATTGTTCCTCACATCGAGGAAGGTTAGCGGTTCCGGTGGCGCGTCCATTATTTGGAGCAATTGTAGACAGGGAATTTCAAGCCCCAGGTGATGCCAACTGGGCAGGGGTAGTTGATATTCAACCGCAGCAACAGCAACAGCAACAACAACAGCAACCGCAACGCCAACAACAGCCGCGTGCTAGGCCGCGTGATCCACGACGCCAACAGCAACAACCTGCTAGTCAAATTCAGGCATCCAGGCCTTCAACAAGTGAATAACCACAGGCACAAGAAGCAGGGACTTCAGGTGCAGTCCCCGAATCTGAACAAATTGCTCAGACCTTGGAGGAAATATGGTCTTCTGGTCCTAATGCAAATGAAGATGTGGCAGCAGCATTAGTGGGTGAGCTGCTTAGTCCGCCTGGAGATGAAGATGATATATTTCGTGATGTTGACGAATACGAACCAGAAAGGGCAGATGACGCATTAATATCTTCAGAATCCGAATCAGATTCAGAGGAAGTTCCTGCAGCTGCAGTTCCTGAAGTTCAAATTGGAACTTATGGTTCGCGATTGATTGTCAATGAAGGTGGTTCGAGGAAGCGAGAGGCCAGGGAATCGGAGGAGTCAGATTTTGAAGAAGATGAGACTGCTCAGTTGGTGACAAGGCAACGGGCCAAACGTCACAGGTTTATGCAGGGGACTTCATCAGAGTCCGATGCACAACCTCAGCCTCAAACCCAAACCCAACCCCAAGTTACAGCTCCACTATCACCGCCACCTCAGCAACATGAACCCTACATTCCCCAACCATTCAATCCTGCTCCATTTCAGTCCATCCCTTCTACATCAGCAGCCTATACCGACAATCAACGAATCATGCAACTCAAGAGTCGTGTCGACTTTCAGAACGTTCAAATCATAACTCTCACAAAAGCAGTCGGTGAACTCCAAGAACATAACTCTAATCTTGATAAGGAGAATGCAGAACTGAGAAAGCTTGTTGAAAGTGTTAGAGACGAAAACACGGAGATTAAATCGTTTGTTGCTGATCAATCGTCTGAAATCCGAGCAATGCGGTCCCTCCTAGAGCAACTTATGAAAAATCTACAAACTCAGGGGGA
This sequence comes from Centrapalus pauciflorus, assembly GCA_020465985.1. NCBI lineage: Eukaryota > Viridiplantae > Streptophyta > Magnoliopsida > Asterales > Asteraceae > Centrapalus > Centrapalus pauciflorus. The sequence continues at coordinate 27,294 of JAANYP010007970.1, read as the reverse complement.
GACGAGTTGTAAAGATCAGGAAGTACAGCGAAAAGATGATGATAATGAAGGCAATGATCCCGATGCGAATAAAGAGATTGAGTCTGTAGATTTTCCTGCAGCTCAAGTTATACAAGTTCAGGGGGAGCCTAGTCAAGGCGAAGGAGAAAGGGGTGAAGCTAGTTCATCTAAACAGCCTTCAGACTTTGAGATCAGTGAGATGATTGAAGCACTCATGGATCTCGATGATGATCACTGGATGGAGGTTTTGATTATGAAGATGAAGAGCTTGAAGAAGGAGAGTTTATTCCGGAAGAGATAGTAGATTGGCAACCTGAAGATGAAGTAGTAGCTGATGAGGATGATGAAGCTGACGAAATAGTTGTACAGCAGAATCCTATCACTGACACTTATATGATAGATGGAAATAGAATTGTCGATGTTGACATAGTGAATGCTGCCTTGAATCCTAAGTCATCGACTGAAGAACCAGCAAGAGAGCTAAGTAACGAAGAAAAAAGGAAGCTATGGTTCAGAGCCGAAGAGAAGGAGTTAGCAATTAGGAGATCAATGAAAGTGCCTGGTACAGGGAAGCTATCTGAGCGAATCTTAAGTTGGTTCTTTGACAGAGATCTTCAACTTTTTATAATTAAAAGAAAAGACGGGCTTCAGTACATAAGGCGAACATTGAAAGCATTCAACACCCTTCCAAAGATTGAAATCACAGCGCTTGCATGGAAAGATCTGATAAATATTGGTGATGATCCTTATGCGAATGTAATTGAAAGAATAATAAGAAAGGAGGGGAGATCTAGGAAGTTTGAACGGTTGAGTCCAAGGGTCGGAAGAAGAGTCGAGGATAAGTCACGTATAGATCCTCTTACAGGCCGACCTTGGATGAGGATTCAGTACAAACCAGTGAGATGTCTTAGGAGGGTTCCACTAAAGCCAATGCCACAAAACATTCTGAAGAATCTGAAGTGGTGGTATGCTGACACGGAAACTGGGGAAGCGGTTATGGAAGACTTAGAAGAAAATGTTATTCTTAGAGTCTATGACCCGCTTCACCTGGTAAACCTATCTAAAGAAGATCTGCAGATTTTGTATAATTGTAAGATTTCCAGTGACGCACATATGGATACTGAGGCTAGTAAGTATGAAAATGTGGTCAAGGTATGCGTCGAGAAAGGTCTGTATGCTGGTAGTGTTTTGAATCAATAAATAAACCATGTTCTTAAATCAAATGTGTGAATTATTAGAAGCTATCGTCAAGGGGGAGTCTGTTGGTACATCCCGTGTGACGATAGCAGTCTAAGTTGTCTTACATTGTGATTTAGCATATGTTTGTTATATATATATTATGTATGATTGATGATTATCAGTGTTTGTATGTTTGAACTTGATGTAACGTATTACAAGAAGTTCAAACATAAAGTTCAAAGATAAAATCAGTCATAAGGTAATATCATAAGTTTCAAACACTTAGTTGTATATGTCAAAGGCTAGATTCGAATTGCATAAGAGGATACATTCGAATCTGTGATAGATTCGAATGAGACCTTAGATTCGAATATAGGATAGATTCGAGACTGTCATGTTGGACAGACTCGAATGGGCCTTGGGCCAGATTCGAGTCTGACCCACATCAGATTCGAATCAGGGTCTATAATTAGGGATAGACTCGAATGATTAGCAGACTTTTTGCAGAATTCGTGAGGAATTAAGCAAAGGGCGATCTCGAGTTTATCAGCTAGGTGAGTGCCGTTTCAGAGAGAATTAGTACGTAGGATCGTTCGTGTGTCGTTCGTTCAGCGTCTAATAGTCTCCGTGTTTCCATTGGTTGAGAGTTGTCCGTCTAACTGTCAACGAGGATTCCGCACTCGTTCACGGATCCGCGTCTAGATAGATCTTGCAGTCGTAGACCTTACAACAAATCTAATGTTCAATAAAGTAACATTTAGCCGTAGATCCTCCGCAAATGGCTATGAAGCGTTTAGCCTTCCATCACGTGTACCAAAAATGATTGTGGAGATCATCTTTAGGTTTCTAGGAGATGAATGGTTGACACTTCACTTTTTCGTTCTTGATTCTTGACTCGATTGCAGCAGGGCTTCACCAGCGTTTTCAATGATTCAGGACTTCTTGAAAACGTCCGTAGGTCACCTCTATTTATAGAGGATGAGTGAACTTGGGTTTTGGACGTAGAAATGTGGTCGTAGAGTTTTTACGCCGTAGGGGCATAGCCCCCTGTGCCCCCCTGCGCATGGGGGTATGCCAGCCTGCTTTGGAACTGCTCTTGAACTTAAAATCTTACCGTTTTTGAGCGTATGGGGGGCGTAGCCCTACTCCCCGACCTGCACCTTTTGAGCTGAATATTTTCATGGTGCTTTAAATGACTTCCTGACCCTGAAAAAGAAATATTGTGTAAAAGTACTGAAGTTACTAAGTGAAATGCATATATGAGACTTTTAGACTACCGAAAACACGTAATAATACAGTCTCATCACAGTCGTAGATAGTATAGCTATAAGCTGACCTCGAGTATTATTGAACTCAGGGAACGGCGAACAGAAACGAGATACCGATTCTTGGAAGTTCGCTAATATCTAGCCACTTATAAGGTAAAATGATGGATTACCTACAAACTAAACTAAACTAAACGACGAAATGCATGAATGTACCTAAGAGAGAAATTGAACTAAAATGCTTAAGCTAAAATGAGAGATAAACAAAGACTATGATGAACTAAGCTATCAAAAGCAAATAAGCAAGATGAAAATCAAATAATAAAAGCAACACCCACTTGGAATTGTTTTTTAGGATTTATGAAAAGGAACTAAGTGAATAAACACTTAAGATGTTTTAGTTGAAAACAGAAAATAAGTTAGGACTTAATCCAACCGTTTTAACATTTAAAATACAAATGTATGTCAATCAAGTGCGTACAAAACAATTAACGAACACATCCTACTAATTTTAGAAAATCAAGTATGGAGTTCTTCAGTATTCCCCAACCCCATAAAACTAGAGAAAACATGCATTTTACGAAAGAGTCAACCAACTAAAACTAGCTTTTAAAACCAAAACTTTCTGCAAGTCAAACACTCGAAATCAGGTTCAAACATTCATTTTAATCGAACAAACAAAAATTATAGTCAAGGAAATTAAAGATCAAATTAACCATATGATCACAATATTGGTAAGGATGAACTTCGTGCAATAACTTCACAATTTTATTAGCTAGTTACCATTTTATAATCACAATAATGCTAGAAATAGCAACAAACTAACAAATCACACAAATATGATAAAGTTTGTAAAAATCACCATTTAAATTTAATTCTCATTATCACAATAATGCTAGAAAATCAAACTTAACACCGATTTTGTTAACTCCAACGCATCAATCAAATTATACACAACTAAGACATACAAATTTCCAACTAAAACATCAAAATCTCTTCATATATCCATCAAGAAACAAATTCTAAGTGAGTGTTAACAAAACTACTCACTAAATATGCTAAGAACAATAAAATAAATGAAATCTAAACAAAACAAAACCATATCCATAGATTAAAGGAAAGATTGTACCAAAATCGTAGCTAAAATAACGAATTTGAAGAAGAAATCGTAACCGAATGCTTGAATCACCAATGAAAACCGAATGCCGTAGCTAATCTAACCCCAACTATGCTAGAAAAGGAAAACCCTACTTACACCTACAAATTGTACATTAAAGTGTGTGAAAGAGGCGACTATACTAAGAAAAATACGAAGTTAACCCTAATTTGTCCGCTGCAATCTTTTTATGTCTGACGTGTCGTGGTCACGATGAGATGTGGTGATCACGATCCTGGGTCGTGGTCACGATCCCAGGTCATAGTCACGACGAGTCTAATTTCAACAAAATGCATTGTGGCTTCAGAGGAGATCGGTTAAGCCTGTATATTCGCCGTTCTCGCTTCATTTTCCATCCTTTTGGCACCATGGCAGCTTCAAACCTACGAAATATAAAATATGAAGCACCTCAGTATCATTTCTACATATATCGAAGCAAAAACTGTCAGAATGTAAGGCAAAATGATACAAAAAATATATACAAAAGACGTCATATCAAATAAACCCACACTTGAGCATCACTTATCCTCAAGCAAACTTGCTCAAAAATATCCTAAGCTAAATTTCATCTCAAATAACTCTCTCAATCATAATGCGTAAATAGACTCAAAAGTAGTAATGCTCCGTAAAAGAATGCATTTGAGACAAACAATGGCAAGAAAGAGCTATCAAAACTAAGAGACGTAAAAACTATAAAATAGCATGTTAGATACTTTCGAACCTAGCGGCATGAACTAACACCTCACAAGGATTTCACTCAACACTCATACGTGGATAGGCTAATGTGTATATATGCACAAAAATCCACTCGGTGCCAAACATGTCAGCAATATTATCATAGGCTTGAAAATGAATCACATCTCCGCCACAAGTAAGGAAAAAATTCAGCACATAAAGGACTTATGGGTTGTAAGATGGCTAGGCTAAAGGTGCGGAGTGTATGGGAAAATGTGGGCAAAAACAAAACAGCTGAACACAACTAGAAATAACAAAACTGTGAAAAAAAGAACAATGAATTATAAAAATAAAACTAACGTCTAACTATATACAAAGACGAAGCATCCCTCAACTATACAACTGATAAAGAATAAACGTAAAGCTAAGGAATTTATTATTTCCTTTTATTTTCTTTCCCTTTATATATATACATATACATATATATATATATATATATATATATATATATATATATATATATATATATATATATATATATATATATATATATATATATATATATATATATATATATATATATATATATATATATATATATATGTATATATATATACACCTCATTTCTTTCTTTTCTCAATAAAATATCTCTGGATTTGTTCATCATTTTAGCTATCATGACTAACACTCAAAAACCACAGCTAATACTTTACTAAAATCAATGATCAGTCGATCTAGAAAGTGAACTGTTGAATGAAAAAGCATCAGGGGTACCCATCAAGCTAAGATAACTTCAAACCCATCAGATATATGCATCAAGGCTCAATAGAATGAGAAACAGCTAAAATAAAACTAAGAATAGACAAACTAACTGCTGCACTTCAAATCAGATACCGAATAAAGGTAAAAGAATGCAAAAAGACTACAAATGACTCATAATATGGTTGTCACTGAAATGAAAGGAAAAAGGCTCAAAGGGGCTACTAGGGGTGAATAAAGGGTGAAAGATGAAAAAAAAAACGCTAAAAATGGGTTATCCTAAAATTGCTTCTATATGTGTGCCAAATTTACAAAATTGTGATTTTGACATGTAATTAAATTCAAGTTCTACTTCTGTTAGTCAACACAAGCATAAACACACACTAAACGAAAATGAGCATGATAATAATGCTATACGGCTCAAATTCTCATGAAATGAATGATAAGGGTAATATTTGTGCTAATATCATGCTGTTTCGATTCAAAAATTCACAACATGCAATAAGAACGTCTCTCATTATTCAAATAGCATCAAACTCATAATGCTTGTCTTGCATGCAATCTAAACAAAACAATATTACTAAAGCTTGGCTAAAATTAGGATACACATGCATAAAATGCAGTAAAGCAGACTAACTTCAGACAAACAACTCAAAATGGAAATTTTATCACCCCACCCCATACTTAATATAGACAGTGTCCTCAGTATCTAAAACAATATGCATAAGTACAGGAATGAGCAATAAAAAATAATTGAAAAACTCCCCTAAATTGATGAACGTTGTTAGGTGGATCTAGACGATGAAGCGGAACTGGCTGCCAGCGAACATCTCTGCCATGGTCCAACCTTACGAAACTAATCAACCATAACACATTCAGATCAGAATGCAAGCAACATTAACAATAAAGTAATTAATATGTACAGATAAAAAGAGCAAAAATAAAATGCTGAAGTGTAGATGTTTACGTACATAACGAAAAGATAAGAAAAGAAAAAGTCCAAGAGTCTAGACAATCAGTCGAGGAGGGCGTGTTGTGGGGCGACGATGCTAGAAACTCTTGTCAAATCTGTGACGAGATAGTGCTGAAGAAGCAAATGTAACAGGCTCTAAATTGGAGGGCTCACTTGGGATAGACTCAGAAACAGGAAGCTGGATTGGGGCCGTGGTGATTGGGCTGAGAGGTCGAGTAGGGGAAATATGAGGTATGGGCTCACGGTGAGTCAAGGCTGGCTCAGGGATGTAAGAAGTATGAATATCACTGGTAGTGGTGGGGGGAAAGGGGTCAGCAGCTACGTTAGGAGGGCTCATGGTGACATGGGGGCATGCTGCTCATAATAATGCTCTAATGATTTTGTTAGTGAGAGGATCTATTGTGTAAGAGCACGCATAACCCCAGGTTGAGCATAAGTAGTGGCATCATCAGCGAAAATAGGCCTCATCGAGGCAGTTGAGGTGGATGGTGCTGCAGTAGATGTGGATGCCCCGTGAGTTCCTGGGACTGAATGATGATGTGCCGGTACTGTGTCAGCAGGCTCCATCTCGTGCTCCTGCTCGACATCATCCTTAGCATATGTATCTCCTATCAAATCTACCACTTGAGGTCAGCTTGTGCGTCGATTTTAACGTGTCTATGTCAATGACTATGCGTGTGTTGTCGGGATCAACTGTCAATCCTGCTGCAACTGTCGCGTCTGCAAAGATGCCTAACCCTCGCGCAAGTCTTGTGATATTCATCCCACCAAGTAATGGAGTCCTATTCTTCAAATTCTTACTTTGTAGGAAAAGTGCAAGCCAATATGTAACCTGAATGATGCATGTGGGATCTAGCAAATGGTGCATAATCATCAAATCTCGTGTGGAAACTCATCCGACATGCCCTTGACCTGCAATGCTAGATGAGATAAAACGATGAAGAATACAGTGCGCTGGATTGTGAAAGGTTGTAGACTTCGACTTATGGGAGTCAAAATGATCCTCTGCCACCGTCTCCCAAAATGTCAATGCCTCAGCACCACTCACGTCATCCTTAAATGCACTATCAAATGATCAGTCTATTACCTCATCCTCAGAATATATTTCCATAGCAAGCGTAAACTGGTGTAATGGCAACCTCCTGTGCATACCCCCTAACCTAAATTGAAGAGTCTCAACATTAGAGTAATTTGAACACTTCTCCTTGAAGCTCACGACGCTCAGAAATTCAAGTGTGAGCTCCCGATAAACGGGGTCATCTATCTCTAAGAGGTTCAGTAATGCGGGAGGGTGTGCTAAGAACTCTCAACGGCGAGAAAAGATACAAACATAATCCATGGTTGTCCAGATAACAGTGCTAGAGGGGTGTACAGGTCTATGGAAAAGAGATCGAAGTTTCTTGCAATGGATGGGATCCTAAAACTGTAACCACCGGTGGAGGTTGTTCTGAGGTAGTAGTGGATCAGGTTGACCATGACGTGGTGAGGATGGCTTATGGGAAGGCGGTGGTGTAGCTATGCAAGCTAGTGGTCTCTTGCGTGCCATACCTGCAAGATAAAAGCCTATAAGAACATTACTAGGAAAACATGGCCCACGAACAACTCACATGACCTAAAGTGCATAATGACATCGACTATTCAAGACTGTTGGACTAAAATTAAAAGTTACTAAAAAGAAAGAAAGCAATACCTAAAAGAAAAATATAAGAGAATGTAAAACAATAAGTCACTTTGCAAAAGCAATTGCAATAATATATATGCAAACCACTCAATCGCCTAAGACTAGAAATTAACTCTGATAAGTCACCATGGTATCAAGACTCCATTAAAACTTCGAACAGGCAAAACCCTAACTTTTGAAACTAAAAAATTAAATAAATGAATAACCTCAAGAAAATATGAAAATCTTGACTAAAAAAAAACAAGTAACAAAACTATACAAATAAACTGACACACATTAGATTTAAAGCTAACTAAGTAAGACTAGACATTTAACTTAAATTAAAATTTACCAAATATATGTAAAAGAGGAAACAAGAAGAAAAAGAAACATGATTATAAAACGAATATGCACTAATTGAAGTTCTATTATAGAAAAGAAAGGAAATAGGCATGGTAGGTAGGAAATTTACAAAAAAAACTACGCTTAAAACAACTTAGACAACCAAAACTGTAAGCCTCAATGTGTGCTAAAAAATCAGCAAAAATTAGCACAAGAATCTAATTTATGCAGCCTAAATTATTGATCAAAGCTCAAATTACCAAAGTGATAATCAGATAATCAACGACATTTCAAGTGCTGGCAAGTAAAATTAGGAATAATCTGATTTGAAGTAAGCACGATCAAGCAAGAATTTATCCCAAAGCTTGGAATTAAATCTGATCTGAACAAACTGAACTGACACTCTATCAATGTCAACTTCAAAACTAAAATCAGGAAGGATCTCAGACCCACTCAGTTCCATGTAGATGTTAATGGAAAATTAGTGCAAACAAAACTTAACGAGGCCTCAATAACGCGCCAAAGAAAGAACAAAACTGCCACAACCATGAACATGCCAAACAAGCACGCATCTGATGCAAAAAGTTGGGTTAATTCTGATTTGAAAAAGCAAAACTCGCACCCATGACAAACATCTATTTCTGCCTAAATTTCATGCGAGTTCAGGATTATGCGATTAGATAATGGACTATAAGTGCAAACAAACACTGAACTAACATCAATAAATTACCAAATTAACAAGCCACTACATGAATCAGACCTCAAGTTATAAATTCAAGCATAATATTCATTGACATAGAAAAACATGGCATGAAAATCAAATCTGGATAGATCCAAATCATCTGATGTGAAGACCACCCCTTGCGGGGCGGTAGTCACGAGTCTAGGTCCCACATCATGCAATACGATATCAATCAAACTAAGATAGAGTAACTAATTGCGGAATTATAAGTTACAGTACAAAATATTAGGATTTAAGTTTAATACAGTTTACGGTTTTCAAATTAAACTTATAAAGGGCACAAGTCTAATCTAATTAATATCATCATATTATCAAAATAAATCTACCCAGATCACCATAATATCGTCATCCAATTAGTACCAAAATGGGGTCGCTGTGTAGAGGTCTATGAAACTTCTGTCTTGAGCGTGTAAGACCTAAGAACTAGGTCCGGCAGGTGTCTTTCCTTTGTCTTTTCCTGTAAAAATATTAATGTAGCAACCGTAAGCAATGCTTAGTGAGTAAATAGATTTTCAAATTAACATGCATGTCAAGCGGATCATCAATCTAGCGTGATATGTCTTGGTTGCCGCTACAGCCCTCATGATTGAGACATAGAAGTTATAGAGTCGGATGATGCTCAGGCCACGCTCACGCTTAAATCGTGGGGATCAGCCACATACTGGGCTAGCTACCAGTAAATCAACGTGGCGGAACATCGGAGGTCATTACCAATTCAATAGAACTGGTGAAATAGCCAGGTCTAGAACAATAGACCAACAAGGCTAGTCAAGCTGAATCAAATGTCAAAGTATATGCAATAATGAAGCATATGTAATCAATGTCATGATAGCAATAATCTTAAAGCAATATCTGAAATGAACTGTAAAAGCAATATCATATGAAGTGATAAGTCAAATAGCTTTCATGATCTGCTGGGCAACACCCATCCATGGTGTGCACAGGTCACAATCCAGCTGATAAATGAATGTCAAATCAAGCTAACATCAACAATATGTCTCAACCGGAAATTCAAGCATGTTAAATCTGAATATCTATAACTCACAGTGTTGGGTCTTTATCAAACAGATGTAAAATCTGCCACCTGGGTTATTCCAGGATTTTATCTCAAACTGTTCTCTGTCAATTCAAATCTTTGACCCGCTTTATAAATCTTTAAATCTTTTGTTCAGAATTTCACTGAACCTGTCCAGAATTATTATATCATATCATGTCAATATCATATCATTATCGTCATCTCTTTAGTCGTTAAACTCTTTATTTTATCTGATTCTGATAACTTGTTTATTCATAAATCATTCTTTCAACAATATTCTTTGTTTCATAAATTTTCAAAGGTCAATATATATATATATATATATATATATATATATATATATATATATATATATATATATATATATATATATATATATATATATATATAAATATATATAACCATTTTGCTAATTATTTCGTTATTTTATGCGTGGTCTATGTATTTTATTTAATATATTCAAATTTAAGGAGTGAGTTTCGAATTTAATATTTAAATTCGAAATCAATACATAAATACATATTGATTTGAGTAGTAAAATGTATTAGCTTAAATTTGTGATATTAAATAATCAAATAAAATTAATGATTAAATATCATGATTTTAAAAATCAAATTTCACCTAATATATATACTAAATTCGAATAATAACATTAAAGTCGAATGAATTGATAAATTCGAAGACAAATTCGAATTTGGGTGTCATTTCGAATTTAATGGTTATATTCGAATATATTTCGAATTTAATTCAATTTCGAGATTAATCTATGTATTTTCGAGTTTGTTCTTGGCATTCTCGAATTTGTTCATACTTACAGTTTTAAAACTTGAATTTCTAAGGCATAAATCACCAATATGATAAATATTAAGCCTAGGTTCGATTATATTATACTTATTCTAGTTAAAACTTCATCAAAATAGCTTTAAATTTCATAAAAATGATAAATTCGAATTTATTCTTAAAACCGAAAATATATAAAAGCTTAAAAATATCGATTCTTACCTTAAATTCGTACGAAATCACGTAGGAGATAGCAGATTCGGATAGAACTCTTTGAGATCTTTCTAACGATATATATAACTTGATAATCGGACGGTCGGTTTGGGAGATAATTTAGAGAGAAGGTAGAGAGAGAGTAGAGAGAGAAAATTAGAGAGAGAGTAGAGAGAGAGAGAATCTGATTTTTGAAAAATAAATCACGTTTATATACTTCATCTAGTTATATTTGCTAGTTAACCCACTTTCGTTTTTGTATATTATATCTCTTTTATTTAATTATCTTTAATAATTTATTAATTCATAATATAAATATTTATATAATTTAATTAAATATTTCATAACTTAATTAAATTATAATTCAAATAATGTAGCATTATTACATTATCGGTTCAAAATACTGAATTTATAACTGGGTCAAAAGTTAGGTTGTTACAGAATGGGCTCCACCACGCACAAACTTCGTCCCCGAAGTTAGCTATGTTCGAACAGAGTGGGATATGTTGCTTTCATGACATCTTCAGATTCCCAAGACTGATGCGAACCTTTGTGGTGTTTCCACTGGACGAGCACCATCTGTATCTCTTTATTCCGAAGCTTTTTGGTCTTCGAGTCCAGAATACGTTCTGGCTCTTCAACCACTCTAAGCTTCTCATCAATTTGCAAGTTAACATGTGGTATTTGAACTTCTCTTTCGTCTGCTAAGCTCTTTCTCAGATGACTGACATGAAATACAGGATGTATTCTAGATAAGTTCGCTGGCATTTCAAGACGATAAGATTGATTTCCTATCTTTTCAACAATCTTGAACGGACCGATGAATCTTGGAGCTAGCTTGTTTCTCTTTATGAATCTTCCCACATTCTTCATTGGGGATACTTTCAACATTACCCAATCGTTAACCGCAAAGCTTATTGATCTGTGTCGATTATCATAATATGACTTCTGCCTGCTTTGAGCTTCATTTCTTCTAACGAGTTGAATCTTCTCGTGAGTCAACTGTAGAAGGGCAGGACCCGCTATTGGCGATTCGCCTGTTTCGCGCCAACAGGTAGGAGTTCTGCACTTTCTTCCGTACAAAGCTTCAAAAGGAGCCATCTTGATCGTGGAATGGTAACTGTTATTGTATGAGAATTCGACCAGAGGCAAGTGATCATCCCAATTACCACCCAGATCAAGAACGCAGGCACGAAGCATATCTTCGAGGGTAAGGATAGTACGCTCACTCTAGCCATCTGCATTAGGATGATAAGCAGTACTCATTGAGATCCGAGTACCCATCCCGTCTTGTAGAGCTTGCCAGAATCTAGATGTGAAACGACTATCACGATCAGATACGATAGACTTTGGCACACCGTGACGAGAAATTACTTCTGTGATGTATATCTGTGCCAACCTATCAAGGGAATACGTATCTTTCATCGGTATGAAGTGAGCTGACTTCGTTAATCGGTCCACGACTACCCAGATGGAGTCGTGCTGTCTCTTGGTTTTTGGCAACTTCGTGATGAAGTCCATTGTTATATGCTCCCACTTCCACTCAGGAACTGGCAGTGGTTGCATATTCCCGAAGGGTTTCTGATGTTCTGCCTTAACCATCTGACAGATTCTGCAGTTTTCAACATATCGACCGATGTCTTTCTTCATTCCTGGCCACCAGTAATCAGCTTTCAGATCGAAATACATCTTTGAGCTGCCAGGATGAACAGATAATTTGGACTTGTGAGCTTTCGAGAGAAGAGTGCTACGGTTTGAACCATACTTAGGGATCCAGATTCAGTTTCCCTTGAGACAACGAAGTCCCAAATGATTCAAAGTTAGAAATTGTAGCTGCCCTTTAAGATTTTCAGAACAGAGATTCTCTTCTTTCAGTGCTTCAGCTTGAGCAACTCTGATGTCTTCCATGAGATCAGAAGAGAATATAACCGGAGTTAGGGCATAGCAGCACTTTTCTGGATAAACTTTTCTACTCAAAGCATCCGCGACAACATTAGCTTTGCCGGGATGATATAGGATCTCACAATCATAGTCCTTGATAAGCTTCAAGGACCGTCGCTGTTTCATATTCAGATCCTTTTGAGTAAAAAGATGTTTGAGACTCTTATGATCGGTGTAGAGCTGACACCGAGTCCCATAAAGATAATGCCACCAGATTTTCAGTGCAAAGGTAACGGCAGCCAACTCAAGATCATGAGTTGGTGCACTTTTCTCGTAGTCTTTCAATTGCCTTGAAGCGTATGCAATGACTTTTCCCCTTTGCATAAGGACACATCCTAAGCCAGTACCAGATGCATCGCTATAGACAACGAAATCATCATTGCCTTCTGGTAAGGCTAGGATCGGCGCTTGAATAAGCTTCTGTTTCAGAATGTCAAATGCCTCTTGCTGTTTATCGGTCCAAACAAAAGGAGTATTCTTTCGTGTTAACATCGTAAGTGGCACAGCAATCTTCGAGAAGTCCTTTATGAATCGCCGATAATAACCGGCCAATCCAAGGAAACTTCTTATTTCAGAGGCATTGCGAGGCGTTTGCCATTTTTGAACGGCCTCGACTTTAGAAGGATCGACGGAAATCCCTTCGCCAGAAACAACATGGCCAAGGAATTGAATCTATAAAAGCAACAAAGTAGAGTTTCAAGTTTTGTTCTATCAAAGAACGCTTAAAGAATAGCTCAAGACAATGTAATGTTATACCTGTCTGAGCCAGAATTCGCATTTAGAAAATTTTGCATAGAGTCTTTCTTTTCTCAATAACTCTAGCAATTGCCGCAAATGAATAGCATGATCAGCCTCCGTTTTGGAGTAAATCAGAATATCGTCTATGAATACGATAACTGACTTATCCAGCATCGGTCTGCAAACGCGATTCATGAGATCCATGAACGCCGCTGGTGCATTCGTTAAACCGAACGGCATCACGAGAAATTCGTAATGACCGTATCTTGTTCGGAAGGCTGTCTTCGGGATATCCTCATCTCTGACTTTTAATTGATGATACCCAGAACGAAGATCGATTTTTGAGAAGTAGCTGGCTCCTTGTAGCTGATCAAACAGATCATCGATCCTGGGCAGAGGATATTTATTCTTTATAGTAACTTTGTTCAACTCGCGGTAGTCGATGCACATACGGAAAGTTTCGTCTTTCTTTTTGACATATAAGACAGGTGCACCCCACGGAGATGAACTCGGTCGGATAAACCCCTTTTCCAACAGCTCTTGCAACTGCTTTGACATTTCCTGCATTTCTGCAGGTGCAAGTCTGTAAGGAGCTTTGGCAATAGGAGCCGCACCAGGAACCAAGTCAATACCGAACTCAACTTGACGTTCCGGTGGCACTCCAGAAATATCATCAGGAAGTACGTCTGGGAACTCACTCACGATAGGGATATCAGATAAGGATTTCTTTTGGGCTTCAGAGTGAGATTCAGATGAGACATAACATACGTAAGATTCGTGACCCTTAGATAGATACTTATGCGCTTTTTCAACAGAAATGAAGCAGTGAGCACCTTTTCGCTTCTCGCCTTTGAATTCCAATACTCGGCCGTCTGAAGACCTAATTCTGATAATTCGACGGTTGCATACGATCGTAGCCTCGTTATTCATTAGCCAGTCCATGCCGATGATGACGTCGAACTCTTTCAACGGAATCGGGATAAGGTCGAGGTTGAATACGATGTTATCGACGAGTAAAGTGCAGTTTCGGTATACAGAATCAGCCATAACGTAACTGTTACTGGCCGTCTCAATGTCAAGTACTACGGGAAGCTTCGATGGAGATTTATATAATCTTTGTGCAAAAGATGTTGATATGAAAGAACGACTAGCACCGGAATCGAATAATACGCGAGCAGGGATTGAGTTAAGCAGGAACGTACCGGTAACCACGTCAGGTGTTTCTTTTGCTTCCTCGGCTGTTATTTGAAAAGCTCGAGTCCTTGTGGTCGGAGTAGCAGCTGAACTCTTCATCGTAGATCCTCCAGCTGACGACTGTGACTGTCCTCGTTGCCCGCTGCGACACTGATACATGAAGTGTCCTCTTTTCCCGCATTTCGCACATCCGCGTCCTTGCTGTGGGCACTCTTCACTACTATGACCGATTCTGTTGCAAGCAAAGCATGTGACGTCATCTGGATTACATAGTCCCATATGTGACTTTTTGCATCTCTTGTAGAATCGCGGCTCGTTCGTTAGTGAATACGCTTGGGCTTTCGGCTGTGAACTATACTGCTGAGATTGTTGAGACTGAGACTTATTTGGCTTAAAGAATCTGCCGAATCTCTGCTTCTTCGGAGGAGAAGGACATGTTGGATTAGCTGATGGAGCATAAAGCTGATCGCCATATTCCAGGTATCCCCTCTCGATCTGTCTGGCCGCTTCCACCATTTCCAGATAGGACTTATACTTTATCGCGCTCATCGGGTGCCGGTATCTTGGGTTGAGTCCTCCGTGGAATCTATTCATTTTTCTTTCTTCGGTAGCTACTTGATACGATGAGTAGCTGCATAGTCGTGAGAATTCATGTTCATATTCGTCAACTGTCTTTGTTCCTTGGGTCAGCTGCATCAGTTGAACCTCCATCTTATCTTGTTGGTCGATCGGACAATATTTTGCGTTGAACATATCTAGGAACTGGTTCCACTCTAAAGTCTGAATAATTTCTTCGCCATAGATACTTCTCTGGGTCTTCCACCATGCACGAGCAGCTCCAACAAATAATGCAGACGCATAGCTCACTTTCTTTGAATCTAAACAGTCAGAGATTCTAAAGATCTCTTCGGTATGACTGATCCAATCCATCTCCTGAATTGGATTCACTGTACCCTCAAAATTCAGGGCACCGCTCGCTTTGAAGTCCTTGAACTTACAGCCTTTAGGCTGCTCGATTTGGGTTTCAGGGGTAGAGTTATTGGAATCAGATTTTCATTCTGGACTTGCTTATCTTTTCGCTTATTTTTCTTATCATTACGTCTTTTAGCTTCAGCCTCATCTCTGGCCTGAAACTGTTCTTGCATTATTTTATTTTGTTGCTCAGAGTGTTGGGCTAACAGTTGTTGCATCATTTTGAACATTTGTTGTGGGGTCATGTTTGGTATGTCACCTGATCCTGATCCTGACATCTTAGCTGAAAATTAATATCAATCAACTATTAGTTTATAGACTTAGATCTATGTACCCTTTTCCCATCCTAACAGTCTGTACATCCTATCTCAGTTCAAACCACCTAAATGACTGATACATATTTATTGCTTCAGTTTGAGATCAAGTATACTCACGTAATACTTGATTCACTCAAACTATGGTCTTTGATACCATCCTGTGAAGACCACCCCTTTCGGGGCGGTAGTCACGAGTCTAGGTCCCACATCATGCAACACGATATCAATCAAACTAAGATAGAGTAACTAATTGCGGAATTATAAGTTACAGTACAAAATATTAGGATTTAAGTTTAATACAGTTTACGGTCTTCAAATTAAACTTATAAAGGGCACAAGTCTAATCTAATTAATATCATCATATTATGAAAATAAATCTACCCAGATCACCATAATATCGTCATCCAATTAGTACCAAAATGGGGTCGCTGAGTAGAGGTCTATGAAACTTCTGTCTTGAGCGTGTAAGACCTAAGAACTAGGTCCGGCAGGTGTCTTTCCTTTGTCTCTTCCTGTAAAAATATTAATGTAGCAACCGTAAGCAATGCTTAGTGAGTAAATAGATTTTCAAATTAACATGCATGTCAAGCGGATCATCAATCTAGTGTGATATGTCTTGGCTGCCGCTACAGCCCTCATGATTGAGACATAGAAGTTATAGAGTCGGATGATGCTCAGGCCACGCTCACGCTTAAATCGTGGGGATAAGCCACATATTGGGCTAGCCACCAGTAAATCAACATGGCGGAACATCGGAGGTCATTACCAATTCAATAGAACTGGTGAAATAGCCAGGTCTAGAACAATAGACCAACAAGGCTAGTCAAGCTGAATCAAATGTCAAAGTATATGCAATAATGAAGCATATGTAATCGATGTCATGATAGCAATAATCTTAAAGCAATATCTGAAATGAACTGTAAAAGCAATATCATATGAAGTGATAAGTCAAATAGCTTTCATGATCTGCTGGGCAACACCAATCCATGGTGTGCACAGGTCACAATCCAGCTGATAAATGAATGTCAAATCAAGCTAACATCAACAATATGTCTCAACCGGAAATTCAAGTGTGACACCCTTGCCACAATAACCACCATTTACATTACACCCAGGATTATACACCACATAATTGATTACATAATGATCTGAAAGCTTAATTTAAGTGCGGAAGCAATAAAAATACATAAATAAATATTACAACTGTTTCAAACACCCTACGGTGCTACAAGGTTCCAATTCTAAGTCTACATACTCAGTAACATTACAATCATTCCAAATACATATTATAAAAACAATCCCATTATTCAATTACCACTCTGATTAGTAGATAATCTTCAATCACTTGAACAAATGACCTAGCTAGACGGTCCGGCTGCAGACTTTCCATTTCCTGTAAAAACATCAACAACTGAGGGATAAGCGAATGCTTAGTGAATACACAGATTACGCATTTTATAAATGTTTATGAAGCCCAAGGGTAAAACCAATGACAAACATCGTATACCCTCTTCGTACACCAAGTACGGACCAGAGCCGCAGCCCCTTCGAGCCAAAAGCTCGGCATTAAACATACCATCTGAGACAAACGTACGATCGGGGATGACATACTGCCTACCAGGCCTAGGAGGGATCAGCTCCAGGTCATATAGCGCAGTAACATCAGAGTAATCGATGCGACCCACCGGTCCATCACTAGATGCACAACAATCGAACGGACATGCAACAAGTAAGAATGTGCATCTAAATCTACGCAAGTTAGTAGAATTCCAAACAAATCATGAAGCAACAGGTCTCAGCAGGCAAAGCTTAACCTAAAACAGATATAAACATGCGAAATCTACTGGACTCACAGTGGGTGCGTTATTAAACTTTAAGCAATTTTATTTCTCCACGGGCTTTCAACCGGACTCACAAAGTACCCCACTGTGGGTTAAACAACACCACAAGGGACCTGTTACAATTCCATATGATAAACATATCATTATTACGTGTTCTTTAACAAACTGGCATCAATTTGTACAATCATAAGTATTACAACATTCGGAACCAACACCCGAAACTTAAAATTAAATCCTCTTTAATAATACCATCAATCTCTCGTTTAATAATGAGTCTCGCCAAGTTTCTCAATTTATTGTGTTAACCCGTTGAAATTGTATTGAAGTTTATACTTTTTAATCTCCAATATTTGAGATTGCCAAAATGTTCAACCGTTTATACTTATTTTCATCAATAAAACCCAACCGAAATGATGCATATATATATATATATATATATATATATATAGTCCTTTATATATATGTATGTGTGTATTTATTTTTATTGTATCTGGAAAAGTAGAGATTTCTGAAACTTTAATGGTTTCTGTACCCACTTCACAAGGTTTCAGTATATATAAAAGTTTCAGTACCAAGTTTCAGTACATTCTTGTAGTTTCGGTATATGTACCGAAACCTTGAGAGTTTCGGTACCTGCTATAGGGGTTTCAGTAGTCATAAAAAGTTTCAGTATATTGCCATGCATATGAAGAGTTTCGGTAGTGTGGGGGAGTTTCGGTAGTCAGTACCGAAACCTTTATGGTTTCGGTACCCCAACTAGTTTCGGTAAAAAAGTTTCACCATCTTCATAAGTTTCAGTACTCTTCTTTTATGGGTTTCAGTATACACATATATGTTTCGGTAATGGCAATACCGAAACCTTAAGGTTTCGGTACCCATTCTATGGTTTCGGTACTAGCAAATAAATACACAGAAACCACGAAATCACACAGAATTCCAAACAAATTTTCCAAAAATCTTAAGATTTAACTTAAACTAGATCCTCAAATTTTGTACACAACTTCTACATCACTAGATTTACATAAACCCATCAAAATATTTAACATGCATCAACATTTTGAACCGAAAAACTCAGATTCGGTTTTCATCAAAACCCGAACTATAAACTCTTAAATTCACGATTTTGAGAGATATTTACCTTAAATTGCTTGTTGTAATGGTTATAGTTTCTCCTAAGCAACTCGAATCTGAAGTTTCAGCCTCCAATTTGATGTTTTTCTTTGATTCTTGATTTGAAGGTGCACGAACCGTGAGTTTTCTTTCTTTTAGAGAGAAGAAGAGAGCAGGGAGAAGAAAGATGTGAATGAACCAAATTAAAGAGACTTATGTCTTTTTTAATTTCCACTTCCAACTTTTAACACATTCAACCCCTCAACTTTCTAACTTCCTTAAATACTGATTTGTGTCATATTTTTTTTTTCATTATCAATAACACTTAAAAATTATCATACTTAAATAATTAAACTAGAAATTCTATAATTTCTTAATTCTTCAAAATAGAAATCAAATTCTTAAATTCCATTAAATAAAGATTAAGTCTTTATTTTATCATCTCAACCACTTAATAATAATCAAATTGACTTAATAAATTTAAATCATCTCTGGATAAAACAACCGACTTTTATAATTAATTAAAATACGATCCGACTTAAATTACAATTTTAAACTAATAAACCTCAATACAATAAACTTAAAATTCGAGGATGTTACAGCATGGGCTCCACCACGCTCAAACTTCGTCCTCGAAGTCATTTGACCTCAAACAGTTGCGGATATTTCCTTAACATTTCCGCCTTCGTCTCCCAAGTGTGATTTGCTTCTTTATGATGCTTCCAACGTACCAGCACCATTTCGATCTCTTTGCTTCTTAGATTTTTCATCTTGGTATCCAATACACATTCCGGATCCTCAACATATCGGAGCCTTTCATCAACTTGCAGCTCAGTATGGTCGGCCCAATCTTCGTTACCAGTAGTAAATGACTTACGAAGATTTCCAACATGAAACACCGGGTGTATGCCTGACATTTCTTCAGGCAACTCTAAACGATATGATTGATTTCCAACTTTTTCTACTATCTTGAATGGCCCAACAAATCTCGGAGCCAACTTGCCTCTCTTCACAAAACGAGTAACACCTCTCATAGGTGATACTTTCAAGTAAACCCAGTCATTCACTTCAAAGCTAATAGGTTTGTGCCTTCTGTCATAATAACTTTTCTGGCGATCCTGAGCCGCTTTCATATTCTGTCTGATCAGTTGTATTTTCTCGTTTGTCTCCTGCAACAATGCCGGCCCAGCAATTGGCGTTTCTCCAGTTTCCCTCCAACAAGTAGGAGTCCTACACCTTCTCCCATATAGTGCCTCAAAAGGTGCCTTCTTAATTGTTGCATGATAGCTATTATTGTACGAGAACTCTATTAGTGGCAAATGATCATCCCAATTGCCACCAAGATCCAGTACACATGACCTCATCATATCCTCCAAAGTGAGGATTGTTCGTTCACTCTGGCCATCGGATTGCGGACGATAGGCCGTACTCATAGCAATTCTCGTTCCCAACCCTTCTTGCAATGCCGACCAAAAGTTTGAGGTGAAGCGGCTATCACGGTCAGATACAATGGACTTCGGTACTCCATGTCTAGAAACAATTTCGTTCATGTAAATTTGAGCCAATCTTTCAAGTGAGTAATTTTCTCTAATCGGTATAAAATGAGCCGACTTAGTCACTCTATCAACTATTACCCACACTGCATCATGTTGACGCCTAGTCTTCGGCAACTTAGTAACAAAGTCCATCGTGATGTGTTCCCACTTCCATTCCGGAATGGGAAGCGGTTGCAAACTGCCGTATGGTTGCTGGTGTTCGGCTTTCACTAGCCGACAAGACCTGCAGCGCTCCACGTACTGGCCGATATCCTTCTTCAATCCCGGCCACCAGAAATCCGCTTTAAGTTCATTGTACATCTCCGTACTTCCAGGATGTACAGAAAACTTAGACTGATGTGCTTCTTCAATGATTACCTTTCTCATGCCCCCAAACTTTGGCACCCAGATCCTTCCGTAAATCCCTTTCAGTCCTGACTCGCTTGTTTCCATACTCTTAATTTGTACTCTAATATCCTCAGCACCAACATTCTCTTCTTTCAAAGCTTCCACCTGAGCAGCTTTGACATCATCAATGATCGTCGAACTTAGCATAGTGGACGTCATCATATAGCAGCAATCCTTTGCATACGCTTTGCGACTCGAAGCATCGGCTACTACGTTAGCCTTTCCGGGATGATAAAGGATTTCACAATCATAATCCTTTATAAGTTCCATCGAACGTCTCTGCCTCATATTAAGTTCTTTCTGGCTGAAGATGTACTTCAAACTCTTATGATCTGTGTATAACTGACACTTAGTTCCATACAGATAGTGTCTCCACAATTTCAGTGCAAAAGTGACAGCTGTCAACTCAAGATCATGAGTTGAGTAATTCTTTTCATGCTGCTTAAGTTGTCTCGAGGCGTATGCTATAACTTTTCCTCGCTGCATCAGTACAGCGCCTAATCCCAACCTTGAAGCATCTGTGTATACCACAAAATCCTCATTGCCCTCCGGTAGAGCAAGTATCGGCGCTTCACTTAGTGTTTTCTTCAGGATCTCAAATGCTTCTTGCTGTATGGTTTCCCAAACAAATGGTGCATTCTTCTTCGTTAATGCCGTCAACGGAACTGCAATCTTTGAGAAGTCTTTTATAAACCTCCTATAATATCCCGCCAATCCAAGAAAACTCCTGATTCTGTAGCTGATTGCGGCGGTTCCCAATTCTTTATCGCTTCAACTTTGGCTGGATCTACAGAAATTCCAGCCCCTGAAATCACGTGTCCCAAAAATTGAATCTGTTGCAGCCAAAACTCGCATTTCGAGAACTTGGCATACAACTTCTCCTTTCTTAACAGTTCCAACAATTCTTTTAGGTGATCAGCGTGTTCGGCCTCAGATTTTGAGTGTACCAGAATGTCATCAATAAAAACAATCACCGACTTGTCCAACATCGGTCTACAAACTCGGTTCATCAAGTCCATAAAAACAGCCGGGGCGTTAGTTAACCCAAAAGGCATGACCAGAAACTCGAAATGCCCATACTGAGTTCTGAAAGATGTCTTCGGTACATCTTCTTCTCTTACTTTCAACTGATGGTATCCCGATCTCAAGTCGATCTTAGAAAAGACACAAGCCCTGTGTAACTGATCAAACAAGTCATCTATCCTCGGTAGTGGATACTTGTTCTGGATCGTCAACTTATTCAGCTCCCGGTAGTCAATGCACATTCGCATTGTGCCATCCTTCTTTTTCACGAACAATACCGGAGCTCCCCACGGCGATGAACTCGGTCGAATGAAGCCCTTGTCCAACAACTCCTGGAGTTGTGTCATCATCTCTTTCATCTCGGTTGGGGCAAGGCGATATGGAGAATGAGCTACCGGTGCAGCTCCGGGGATCAGATCAATTCGAAACTCAACTTGTCTCTCAGGCGGCACGCAAGACAAGTCTTCCGGAAACACATCCGGGAATTGTGAAACAACCGACACATCGGCCAAAGTTCTCTTCTCAGCCTTAGCATCAATCGCATATGCTAAGTAAGCATCACATCCCTTTGCAACAAGCTTTCGGGCTTTTGCAATAGTCAATAGGCACAGATCCCCGTAAATACAGATCTCACGCCTCTCCGGAGTAGTTATCTTTATCATCCGCTTCTTACATACTATGTGGGCTTCATTCTCTATCAACCAATCCATCCCGATTATCACATCAAATTCACTGAATTCTATCGGTATCAGATCCAAATTGAAGACTAAATCTTCAATTACTAACGTGCAGTTACGGTATACATGATCTACTTTTACTAGAGTGTTGCTAGCAGTTTCTATGTCAAGTATAGTAGACAACTTAGACAGTGGCATCGACAATAGTTGAGCAAAAGCAGTAGACACAAAGGACCGGTTGGCACCCGAATCGAAAAGAACTCGTGCAGGCATGAAATTAACAATAAACATACAACTTGTTTAGTAACATGTCATTAATTTTAAAGACACCATTCATTTGTCCCGTATGATAGTCAATCTCTTATAATTACTAGATCGTAACCTATCTTAGTTCAGATCATTACTTAAACCACTACATATCATCACCTAATGTTTGAGACCAAGACCTCACGGACACTTGAATCTCAAACTACTGCTCTGATACCATCTCGTGTGACACCCTTGCCACAATAACCACCATTTACATTACACCCAGGATTATACACCACATAATTGATTACATAATGATTTGAAAGCTTAATTTAAGTGCGGAAGCAATAAAAATACATAAATAAATATTACAAATGTTTCAAACACCCTACGGTGCTACAAGGTTCCAATTCTAAGTCTACATACTCAGTAACATTACAATCATCCCAAAAACATATTATAAAAACAATCCCATTATTCAATTACCACTCTGATTAGTAGATAATCTTCAATCACTTGAACAAATGACCTAGCTAGACGGTCCGGCTGCAGACTTTCCTTTTCCTGTAAAAACATCAACAACTGAGGGATAAGCGAATGCTTAGTGAATACACAGATTACGCATTTTATAAATTTTTATGAAGTCCAAGGGTAAAACCGATGACAAACATCGTATACCCTCTTCGTACACCAAGTACGGACCAGAGCCGCAGCCCCTTCGAGCCCAAAGCTCGGCATTAAACATACCATCTGGGACAAACGTACGATCGGGGATGACATACTGCCTACCGGGCCTAGGAGGGATCAGCTCCGGGTCATATAGCGCAGTAACATCAGAGTAATCGATGCGACCCACCGGTCCATCACTAGATGCACAACAATCGAACGGACATGCAACAAGTAAGAATGTGCATCTAAATCTACGCAAGTTAGTAGAATTCCAAACAAATCATGAAGCAACAGGTCTCAGCAGGCAAAGCTTAAAATAAAACAGATATAAACATGCGAAATCTACTGTACTCACAGTGGGTGCGTAATTAAGTTTAAGCAATTTTATTTCTCCACGGGCTTTCAACCGGACTCACAAAGTACCCCACTGTGGGTTAAACAACACCACAAGGGACCTGTTACATTTCCATATGATAAACATATCATTATTACGTGTTCTTTAACAAATTGGCATCAATTTGTACAATCATAAGTATTACAACATTCGGAACCAACGCCCGAAACTTAAAATTAAATCCTCTTTAATAATACCATCAATCTCTCGTTTAATAATGTGTCTCGCCAAGTTTCTCAATTTATTGCGTTAACCCGTTGAAATTATATTGAAGTTTATACTTTTAATCTCCAATATTTGAGATTGCCAAAATGTTCAACCGTTTATACTTATTTTCATCAATAAAACCCAACCGAAATGATGCATATATATATATATATATATATATATATATATATATATATATATATATATATATATATATATATATATATATATATATATATATATATATGTGTGTGTGTGTGTATTTATTTTTATTGTATCTGGAAAAGTAGAGATTTCTGAAACTTTAAAGGTTTCTGTACCCACTTCCCATGGTTTCAGTATATATAAAAGTTTCAGTACCAAGTTTCAGTACATTCTTGTAGTTTCGGTATATGTACCGAAACCTTGAGAGTTTCGGTACCTGCTATAGGGGTTTCAGTAGTCATAAAAAGTTTCAGTATATTGCCATGCATATGAAGAGTTTCGGTAGTGTGGGGGAGTTTCGGTAATCAGTACCGAAACCTTTATGGTTTCGGTACCCCAACTAGTTTCGGTACAAAAGTTTCACCATCTTCATAAGTATCAGTACTCTTCTTTTATGGGTTTCAGTATACACATATATGTTTCGGTAATGGCAATACCGAAACCTTAAGGTTTCGGTACCCATTCTATGGTTTCGGTACTAGCAAATAAATACACAGAAACCACGAAATCACACAGAACTTGTATAAATTTTCCAAAAATCTTAAGATTTAACTTAAACTAGATCCTCAAATTTTGTACACAACTTCTACATCACTAGATTTACATAAACCCATCAAAATATTTAACATGCATCAACATTTTGAACCGAAAAACTCAGATTCGGTTTTCATCAAAACCCGAACTATAAACTCTTAAATTCACGATTTTGAGAGATATTTACCTTAAATTGCTTGTTGTAATGGTTATAGTTTCTCCTAAGCAACTCGAATCTGAAGTTTCAGCCTCCAATTTGATGTTTTTCTTTGATTCTTGATTTGAAGGTGCACGAACCGTGAGTTTTCTTTCGTTTAGAGAGAAGAAGAGAGCAGGGAGAAGAAAGATGTGAATGAACCAAATTAAAGAGACTTATGTCTTTTTTAATTTCCACTTCCAACTTTTAACACATTCAACCCCTCAACTTTCTAACTTCCTTAAATACTGATTTGTGTCATATTTTTTTTTTCATTATCAATAACACTTAAAAATTATCATACTTAAATAATTAAACTAGAAACTCTATAATTTCTTAATCCTTCAAAATAGAAATCAAATTCTTAAATTCCATTAAATAAAGATTAAATCTTTATTTTATCATCTCAACCACTTAATAATAATCATATTGACTTAATAAATTTAAATCATCAATTTCTGGATAAAACAACCGACTTTTATAATTAATTAAAATACGATCCGACTTAAATTACAATTTTAAACTAATAAACCTCAATACAATAAACTTAAAATTCGAGGATGTTACAGCATGGGCTCCACCACGCTCAAACTTCGTCCTCGAAGTTATTTGACCTCAAACAGTTGCAGATATTTTCTTAACATTTCCGCCTTCGTCTCCCAAGTGTGATTTGCTCCTTTATGATGCTTCCAACGTACCAGCACCATTTCGATCTCTTTGCTTCTTAGATTTTTCATCTTGGTATCCAATACACATTCCGGATCCTCAACATATCGGAGCCTTTCATCAACTTGCAGCTCAATATGGTCGGCCCAATCTTCGTTACCAGTAGTAAATGACTTACGAAGATTTCCAACATGAAACACCGGGTGTATGCCTGACATTTCTTCAGGCAACTCTAAACGATATGATTGATTTCCAACTTTTTCTACTATCTTGAATGGCCCAACAAATCTCGGAGCCAACTTGCCTCTCTTCACAAAACGAGTAACACCTCTCATAGGTGATACTTTCAAGTAAACCCAGTCATTCACTTCAAAGCTAATAGGTTTGTACCTTCTGTCATAATAACTTTTCTGGCGATCCTGAGCCGCTTTCATATTCTGTCTGATCAGTTGTATTTTCTCGTTTGTCTCCTGCAACAATGCCGGCCCAGCAATCGGCGTTTCTCCAGTTTCCCTCCAACAAGTAGGAGTCCTACACCTTCTCCCATATAGTGCCTCAAAAGGTGCCTTCTTAATTGTTGCATGATAGCTATTATTGTACGAGAACTCTATTAGTGGCAAATGATCATCCCAATTGCCACCGAGATCCAGTACACATGACCTCATCATGTCCTCCAAAGTGAGGATTGTTCGTTCACTCTGGCCATCGGTTTGCGGACGATAGGCCGTACTCATAGCAATTCTCATTCCCAACCCTTCTTGCAATGCCGACCAAAAGTTCGAGGTGAAGCGGCTATCACGGTCAGATACAATGGACTTCGGTACTCCATGTCTAGAAACTATTTCATCCATGTAAATTTGAGCCAATCTTTCAAGTGAGTAATTTTCTCTAATCGGTATAAAATGAGCCGACTTAGTCAATCTATCAACTATTACCCACACAGCATCATGCTGTCGCCTAGTCTTTGGCAGTTTTGTAACGAAATCCATAGTAATGTGCTCCCACTTCCATTCCGGAATGGTAAGTGGTTGCAAACTGCCGTATGGTTGCTGATGTTCGGCTTTCACAAGCCGACAAGTCCTGCATCGCTCCACGTACTGGCCGATATCCTTCTTCAATCCCGGCCACCAGAAATCTGCTTTAAGTTCATTGTACATCTTTGTACTTCCAGGATGTACAGAAAACTTAGACTGATGTGCTTCTTCAATGATTACCTTTCTCATGCCCCCAAACTTTGGCACCCAGATCCTTCCGTAGATCCCTTTCAGTCCTGACTCGCTTGTTTCCATACTCTTAATTTGTACTCTAATATCCTCAGCACCAACATTCTCTTCTTTCAAAGCTTCCACCTGAGCAGCTTTGACATCATCAATGATCGTGGAACTTAGTATAGTGGACGTCATCATATAGCAGCAATCCTTTGCATACGCTTTGCGACTCAAAGCATCGGCTACTACGTTAGCCTTTCCGGGATGATAAAGGATTTCACAATCATAATCCTTTATAAGTTCCATCGAACGTCTCTGCCTCATATTAAGTTCTTTCTGGCTGAAGATGTACTTCAAACTCTTATGATCTGTGTATAACTGACACTTAGTTCCATACAGATAGTGTCTCCACAATTTCAGTGCAAAAGTGA
>JAANYP010007968.1:25000-38893 GCA_020465985.1 Centrapalus pauciflorus | reverse complement strand
TAAATATGTATGAATCTAAAAGTTAGATGATCGAATATGTACTTATCTTTTTAGAAAATCACTAAAAGAATATTACATGTTGCAAAGAGTAATCTTCTTCCACAACATAAACAAGCTACATCTTTGTTTTTATGCGATGCATTTCTATGAAATCATGAGAAACAAGTAAGTGGTTTTGTGTGGTAAACTAGACTAAGATGGTCATTGTACAAAATCAAAACTACAAGCAAGATCGATTCTAAATACAGAAAAGTCCATTTGTCCCAACGAGAGCTAGCTTCACAACCAATCTTTGCAAGGGCCACAACGGGGTGGCAATTTTGATCAAACGAACGGGACAGTTAAATTGACTCGTCGTAAAAAATAAATTAGAACATAATTTTTTTTATGAAAAAAGAAAATTTATAAAACAATGTATTAAACTAAAACATAATTTTATGAAATTTTTTTTTATAAACGATGTATTTAACAAAGTGTTTTTTGAATTTTTTTTTTAAAATTATGACTTTTAGCCGTCAACCTGTTTAACACGTTTGCTTGAATGAACCGAAATGGCCACCAGCAAACAATACCAACCAAGATTATCACAGAAAGCGACAATTATGTCATTACTAGTCTTATCAATTTCAATGCAGTACAATCAACTAACTCAGTAGACCCTATTATTCAAATAATAAAGAACAATGTAAACGTTAGATACCAACCACATATAGACTTGGTACCGTAAACTTATATTTTATGAAAACCAAGATATCTTATTCATGACTGGCACAAAATGATGTTTGCTCACATCGTTAAGACTCGAAATAACCTAAAGATCATAACTTTGAATCCAATACTTGTCTCTCCCAATAAACTACCAAAAGTTTGTGAATTGATAGGTCAAATACATTTCATCCCTTCGGGTGTGTTTTCTTACGCATTCTAGCAAAACCAATAAGAAATAATAAATCGTTTAAGATCACCATCTGAAACTCATATAGTAAGGTGTTACATTGAAACTATTAAGTCACCACGAATTTGGTAAGCCAAGCCAAGCCATTGAACTTTTGAAAGAAAAAAAAAAAAGAAAATACAGGAAGAGTTAATTCAACATAAACCATTGCATTGCAATCTTTTAACAAAAAAAAAACATTATTCTAATTCCAATACAAAAAGAATATTACAAGTTGTAAAATCTATAATTCACCAATGATACATTAATTGCATTACAGATGCAAATAAGATAGTACTTCACAATTGTATCATTAACAACACAAAACGCAGTTGTGGCAATGAAAACTCACTACCGCCTCGAGAAAACATTGATCCGCTCTTTGAAATCAGCTGCATTGCCACCAAAATTTTTGTTATCATGTGATTTCATAGTGAAGAAAGCCATAAACGATCGATATTCGTGAAATGAGCAAAGGCTCGCATACACAAAACTTAAAAACAAAATGTTTACAAAATTTTGCAATCTAAAAGAAACGTCTACATAAAAATAGTTATGTGTTGGTACTATCAGGGCGTTCAGTTA
Source organism: Centrapalus pauciflorus (assembly GCA_020465985.1). Taxonomy (NCBI): domain Eukaryota; kingdom Viridiplantae; phylum Streptophyta; class Magnoliopsida; order Asterales; family Asteraceae; genus Centrapalus; species Centrapalus pauciflorus. The sequence goes on along the minus strand of JAANYP010007968.1, from coordinate 37,374 downwards.
TAAAAGCGTTAAAATTTATGAACATCCAAAAATATATGTACAAAAGTTGAGAAAGTTTGTGCATACCAGAGTTTCTCGAGTTGCTGAGAAATGAAACAAGTCTCCAAAGAAATTCCAATACAAGGCAGAATCTTCATATTACTTCTATAATTCCGGTAAATCTGGTTGTAATCATGGTCCTCGAGGAAGCACAATTAACCTTGACCAAAGCCTCTTACAACTTTGAAGCAATTCTTCCCGTGAGATTGATCAAATCCTTTATTTTGACACATATTTAATTTAAGCTTTTTTAAGCTTCTTTTTGAGCCATCGTAAACATCATTGCTAGCAATTTAAACAATAAAACCCAATTGCACAAACGTCCATTTAGAGATCTAGATATCTAAGTATGCCTCCTTTGTCGGGCCTAATTTGAACAATCCCAAATTCGAAACCTAATTTTTTAAAAAGAATGTTCGATCTCTTTAGTATGAAGGTAGTCTAATCCAAATGCAATTTTATGACTATTGTATATTAAAACTTAAAAACATTTATGTTTCAGTCATGGTCCAAATCTTTTGTATACTTTTTCAAATCCTTCGGGATTCTAACTGAAAATGTTTGAGCAAATCCAAGTGCAATATTATGACTATTGTATATTGCAACTTAAAACAAACATCTATATTTCAGTCATAATCACACTTGTGTATCGTTGATGAATTCCGAATCTTTTGTATACTTTTCCAAATCCTCCGTGATTTTAATTGAAAAGCATTTGAGCTCTTTACATCACGATACATGATCAAGTATCGACGCATCAACCGCTTTATGAAGATAGTCTAATCCACCCATACCTGTATCATTATTAGTCATTAGTTGAATATATTTAAAATAATAAGGGTTCATATTTAAAAAAATAATCAGTGTTTCATAGTTTTATCAATTTGATCCATTGACATTATTTTTTTTATCATTTAGTCCTTATATTATTTTTTTTCTTATTAGAACCATGAAATTAGTCATCGTTGAGTAATCACATTTTATTTTAATGTTTCTATTGAAAATACCATTACCTTTTTAATGTTGGGTTAAGTAATATTTTAATCTTAAAAATAAACAGCCAAACCAAATACAAATTATTCAGCCATTTCAATGTCGATATCTAAGACGATCCATTTAGCTTGATGAACATGGTAACAACTTTGTTAAAAATATTTTTGTAAACATGCATCGTCTCATTGGTGTAAACATAATAATCAAGTATCTCTAGTCTAACACATCATCAATCCCTTTATATTATATAACTAAAAATATTTCTACAATAAAAAATAAGAAATTTGAATACCTTTTCAAACCATTCCTCGTTTGTACACCTTCCCAAATCCATCTATTTTAAACACAGACGATTCGACTTCAAGTATAGAGCGCTTGAAAAGTATATGAAGGTAGTCTAATCCATCTAATTGCACCGAATTCATAGGGGATCCAGCTTGGTACAGCTTCTCAGATCTCATCCTTGCAACGATCAATTGGTCATCGAAATCGTTGGTTGCTGATTCAATCTCCGAAAGGAAAAAAAAAAAAAAAAAAAAGATGAGATAGGTTTGCTGAATTTGATGGTGAGAAATTGTAACAGATAATAGTTGCAAATTTCATAGTCAGTTAGATCTGATCTGAACCATATATAGGATGATGAATTGATTACAGGGCCATTTTAGGGTTTCCAAAAAGGGACCTTCATGTCATTTCAAATGGGCCGAATATGCTTAAAAGTTCGTAAGAGCCAAGCCCATTTTCACAATTGCTCTTTTCTGGTCTAATGATAAATGATTTTTTTGATATTTATACATATATAAATTTATAAATACAAAACTTTAATGAATATTATATAAAATTAACTGTGTATATATATGAATAAATAAAATTAACGCGATACTACTAACAAATTATCTTTCCAGATCTTCTCTTTCCAACAATTAGTCCAGTCATCGTAATCTTTCCCCGCCGATTGAATCTCCACAGGAGGAAAATGGTGACACGGCTGTATTGAAGCCGATGATGAGAACTTTTCATCCTCAGAAGTTTTTTTCAGATCTGTACGGAAATGAAAATTTGTCAGAGAAAAAAGGAAGTGTAGTTTCGGCCAGACACGATAAGTAGTTTAGGTAGGGTTTACACGTAGGGTTGTCAAAGCCTAAATAGAGTTTAAAAAAAAAGCCCATTTCAATTGGGTCAAAAGTTTTCAAGCCCAATTAAATAAAAATATGTTGGTCTTTTGAGTGTTGGTCCATTCTTTTCAAATTTCAGTTTATGATTTTTAAAAATTTTATTTGTATTTTTATATTAAGATGTATGGATTTCATTAGAAAACACACGAAGTACGTAAAATGTTACCATATTTTTGTTATTTATATAAAATTATTTTTACTTTCCTAAATCTTTGTACCAATGTTTGTTAAATTCAAATCCAAAATATGGCTACAAATAAATAATAATATTGATAATGACAAATTGCAAAACGAACATTAAAGAAACCCAATGTGTAAAGTCGTATCTAAAGGTCTGTATTAATCGGGATTTTTATAAAAAAAATTTCAATATAAAAAAAACTTACGTTACATTTTTTTTTAAACATCAAACTGTCTTACTCATACTCCTAAACTTAGGGGTGTTCAAAAAATTCTGAAACCGAAAAACCGATACGAAAATCCGAAGAACAGTTCCGATTTTAAGGTTAACGAACCGGTTTTTCTACTATTTTCGGTTTGGTTAACCGAACCGGAAAAAATCTTCGGTTTCGATTTCGGTTTAGGTTCACGATTTCGGTGACAGACGGTTAACCGAAAAACCGAAATAAATTTAATTTTATATATTTTTAAATTTTATGCCTATAAATATTAACATTTACCCCAACAATAATAAAAAATTATGACTTATTTATTAGTCTACATTAATTTTTAAATTCAAAACAACTAAAATGTACACTAGAACAATTTTATTTAGAAAGATTATAAAATAGTTTTTTGTTTTTATTAGATATTTAATGATAATATTCAATCTTTTAAAGATACTATATAGATAATTTGTAATTTTATTACTCGCTTTTATTAATTTAGACATTTAAAAGTTTTTAGAAACTAATTGTTGCAGTTTTTTAATTTAAAAATTAATAATTAAATAAAAAATGGTTAATTGGTAAACTGAATTACCGAACCGAAAAAAACCAGTTAACCGATTGTCGGTTAACATACTTTTTTGGTTTAGGTTAAGGTTCACGAAATTCTCGAACCGGTATCTCCGGTTAACCATCCGAAATGCGATTTCGGTTCGGTTAACCATATTTAGGTTCATATAGTAAGGTTAGCTTGAATCATTTATTCTTGTAAATTACATTGTTGTATTTTTTTTTTTGAACCTTTATCGTTTTATAATGACAAAAACAAACATGGGACTTAGGCATTGTTTGTTTATTCCATTAAGAGGTCATTTTACATTTGAATGACTTTTTAATGATTCTATTAAGAAGTAAATGAATATTTGAATACAACTACATGAATTAGATTAAGGGGTTATTTGTTGACTTATTAATTAAATCATTAAGAAGTCATTCAAAGATAAAATGATTCATCAATGATTGTATTAATAGATAAACAAACAGTATCTAAAACTATTAAAAAAAAGTCACAATGAATCAATGATATCAGGGGCACAAAACATTATGCAAATTCAGAGATACCACTAGACAATTACGTCATTACTCATCATAGACACAAAAAACAAAACAATATAATATAACATAACAATAAAACACCATGCAAATATGAAATAATTTATGTCATTATATTACAAATTTACAATTATTATCGATAAAGCTACTTTTATTAACCACATTTTACTCCTAACATTAACAAGTGCTTGGCCTTCTATAAATACAAATTTATATTTATATAACTGTAAAATAAAACCTCTCATGTCATACGTCGCTCTCTCATTGATCTAAATTTTTTATTTCTCGCTCTATTTACATAATTAGATTTCCAAGAAAAATATAAAATCAGTTTAAACCAGGGGCGGACCCACATAAAGGTATGGGGGTCAATCGATCCGATAAAATTTTCAATTTACGGTATATTATGTTGACCCCCATAATTTTTAAAGTTCGACCCCTCAGCTCTCACTCGGAGTAAAAGGACTGTCTCGCACGAGCCCTAATTTTCGGAGCTGCATTCGTGTGCACATTTGTTGGCGTATACGAGTTCAGTGGATTTTAGTCTTCGGGGTCCAAGATTTGAACCCCCCCTTGCGCGCGGGTAGGCATTGGAGTAAAACCACAAACAATTTTGTCATGGCTTTAAACAATCCTCATTGTAAACCTACTTTGGTTTCTATCTCCCTTCCTATGTGGGACTCAAGTTCTCCCACTAGAAGGAGTTTCATTCAATCCAAACACCAATCTTTGAGCATCCATATCTCATTTATCTTAGCTCCGTTTTGGACGTTCTTTGTATCGTTGGAATCCTCTCTTCAAGGAGAATACAAACTCACAAAGTATTACCTATATATTTCATAATTATATATAATTATATTTGGTCCAAAAACATGAAAAATACATTTTTTAATCAACACTTACACTATCGTAGCTATTAAATTCCGACCCCCATAAAAAAAATTCTGGGTCCGCCACTGGTTTAAACTACTTTCATATTTGACGCACATCGTTTAAAAAGGAAATCTTCAAAATCTTCTTATATTATTTAAAATTATTTATATGATAGAGAAATTTAATATTTTAATGTTTAAAATTTAAAACATATAATTTTCTTCTCTTAAATACTTTGGATTCTTTATTACATAGTAAATAATTTGCAAAATATAACCCTCAAACGCATACTAACTCAAAAAAATATATTTCATTTTTAATAAGTTTATACGTAAAAAAAAAATCTTTAAACGCAAAAAAAAGAACTTTTTTTTGGTTAAAAAGAATAAATGTATTTAAAAATTTAGGGTAAAATGGTCCACGTGGTTTCCACCAGAGGTGTCCAAAATATTCCGAAACCGAAATACCGATACGAAATACCGTACCGATTTTAAGGTTAACCGAACCGAATTTTCTATTATTTTCGGTTTGGTTAACCGAACCGGAAAAAATCTTCGGTTTCGGTTTAGGTTCACGATTTTGGTGACGGACGGTTAACCGAAAAACCGAAAAAAATTTAATTTTATATAATTTAATGTTTAGACCTATAACTATTAGCATTTATCTTAACAATAATATAATATTTTGGCTAATCTATTAGTCCACATTAATTTTTAAATCCAAAACAACAAAAAAAACAACATTAGAACGACTAATTTAGGAAATATTATATAAAGTTTTATGTTTCCATTAAATTATGAAAGAAATTGTTCAATCGTTTAAAGATCTTTTATTGATGATTTGTGGTCTTATTCATCGCATTTATTATCTTGGACTTTTAGGGGGCGTTTGGTTCGCGGATTTCCTGGGATTCCCTAGGATTTGCATTTAAAATCATGTGTTTGGTTCGCAGATTTCAGTTAGGATTTGAAATCCCAGGATTTCTGAAATCCCTTCCTTCTTTGTTATTTAAAAACCCAGCCTCCCCCCTAGGATTTTAAATCTCAGTTACCTTGCATTTTTCAGATTAACAAATTTTTTCTAAAAGATTATGTAGATTCTTTGACAAAATCCTGACAAATACAAATCCTGCATAATGCAAATCTTTTGACAAAATGCAAATCCCAAGGAAAAAAATCTGCGAACCAAACGCCCCCTTAAAGTTTTTATAAACTAAATATTGGGGATTTTTAATTTAAAATATGATTTATTAAATAAAAAATGGTTAATTGGTTAACCGAATAACCGAACCGAAAAACACAGTTAACCGATTAGGTTTTTTCGGTTTAGGTTTATGTTTACGAAATCATCGAACCGATATATCCGGTTAACCATCCGAAATGCACTTTCGGTTTCGGTTAACCATCCATGAACACCCCTAGTTTCCATTTTACACCCAAAAGAAACAAGATCTCAAGAAGATTATAATTTTAATGGGCAACTACATTTTATTATCTGATATTCATTGCAACCAAACTTGTTATTTTTAGAAAAATACTAACTATCCAACTTTCAGATTTATTCTAGTTAGCAACTGAATTCTTTTTGTATATACTAGTTTATGAACCCATGTTGATACATGATTAATATTTAATAATTAAATGTTTACATAAAATGTATGTTAACTTAAAATTAAACCGATATAAATATTAATTCCTATAAATAAAATACAAGAAAAATATAATTAATTGGTATAGATATAATTTATCTATTTCTAAAATATACGTGAATACTAGTTATTTTTTTAAACATTGTTTTTGAAGTTTTTTTTTTCAAAATTTATATATATATATATTCGATATAATTTGAATTTTCAGTTGTACGCAAAACATAATAAATACATATACAATAACAATAAATTAAATTTTATGAAATATGATTTTATTAATATTATATTATGTTTCTTTTTTAAATATTTAATATTGTTTGTATAATGTTTATGATTTATGTTTTTCATTAATATTATATTTTTATTCTATATGATTTTATTAATATTGTATTCTGTTTACTTTTTAAATATTTAATATTGTTTATAAAATATTTATGATTTATGTTCTTCATTAATATTATAATTTTTTTCTTTTCTAATGTAATATTATTTATTTTAATATTTTTATGTCAAATAGTGGATAGAGCTAATTATTTATTAATGTTTACAAATATTAGAAACAATGAACTGTATTTAAATTTTTTATTATTATATTTGGAAATAATAAAACGTATTTATCTTTGAAATGATGAATTGTATTTATCTTTTATTTTATTTTTAAAATAATTATATGTATTTATCTTTTTAGATGAAATATGGTGATGTCATGTGGCAATTTGTGTTCTCATTTATTATATAATAATTTATTTACACACGTATTATGCAGTTATTTAAAATACATTGTTTTTATATATAATACAATAATTTAAAATGTAAAGTCAAATATATATATTTTAAGCAAAAGTATACAAGAGTGATAATATTTTATGACCTATTAATTTTTTTTATTTTAAATGTATATATATGAATAGCAATTATTTTTCTATATTTTTAAATTTTTTTATTATATTGTAATTGATAAGTTATTAGACTATTATGTCATGTGGCTTCATGGAAATGAGTATTCTTTTAATAGCATTTATAGATTAAATCATTAAACTTTAGATGACAGTTTCATTGTAATAAAAATGACTAAATTTGTATAAATATAAAAAATTTAATAGTTAAATGTATATAACGAGGAAAAGAGTCCGCACGTTGTGGCGGGAATAAGAATGTGTTCTGATGATTAATTAATATAATCGAAATACGAAAAGCAATGTATTTACATATAAATGACAATTGAACTCAATCATCGACACAAAGATAATGACTCTAAAACAACTAATAGCACATTTTCCAAAAGATCGAATTCATAAAAATTTAGTAGCTTAGTAATAGAATTTGGTACAAGCATTTCCTCAAACGAATGGTGTGCAGAAAATATTTCAACTATTAAGATTAAGATCAAGTAGGAGACAATCCATGTTATATAGGTTCAAATAATTAAACAAATGGGTACAGAACATGATATCTAACAAAATTAAACACATCATGAAATTGAAAAACGCAATGTGCACCATCAGTTTCTCATAGAAAAGATTTTTGTTAAAAAAGTTAGTATCAACTTTTCATAATTTGATTGTAATCTAGACGAACCCGATATTGATCCTTCAAATGCTTCTGTTTATAACCAATTAAATAAAATTAGTTGAAACTTGACAGCACATAGAATTGGAATAATAAAATATGAGTTTGGTGGTTTCTTCTTTGCCTTATTCATGACCTCAAGGTAGAACTGCTCGAACCCTTCATATATAGTAGTAGCAGCAAGGAAACCAAACCCTTTAACAATGGTAGTGACTTCGAATGGCAACTCATCCTCATACCTAAACAACATTTGAAAACGAAAACCTGAAAGGAAATCGAACCCTTTAACAATGGTAGTGACTTCGAACGACAACTCACCCTCATATACCTAACCAACATCTGATAAATAAAACCTTCAATGATGATTGAGCTACACCTAAAACTTCCAATTTGAACCAGAAAACCTTTAACCTTTGAACCTATCGATATAAACCCGAAACCTTCAACCATGATACCGAAACCCTCGACATTCAAACAATCGTCTTGCTTGCAATTGGATTTCAATTTAGCACCACTGTTGTCGAAGATGATCGTTAGGCCAATTTAAACTTCAAACTAATGCAAGGAGGAAAGATGGCGACAATTGTGGTGAAAAATTGAGATGGGTGCTGCTATAAGAGAGCAATGATGGCCGCATGGTGCTATTAGGAGAGCAAGGGTGTGCAAAAAAACGAAAATCCAAACCAAAATCGAAAACAATAAAAAACTGAAACCAAAAGTCCAAACCATTTGATTAGACTTTGGTTTGGACGATTGATTTTCTAAAAATGAAAAATTTGGTTCAGTTTCGGTTTTGTCATACACAAAAACCGAAAAACTCCAAACCGAACCGAAAGTTATATAAATATTAAAACTTTGTTAATTTGAATATTTTTTTATTCTTATCGAGAAATTTTTTTAGTGATTCATTCTTTAGATTATTGGCTTTTATTTTATTTTTCTGTTTTAATAACCATTTCAAATGTTTTTTGTTGTTTTTTTAAGCCTAGATTTTATTTTTTATTGCATTTATGCAATAATTAAATTTATTATTGTTAAACTTACGAATATACAATAGTTTTTATGAATGAAGAAAAAAAATTATGAAATATAAAAGATTAAATTAAAAAACCGAAAAACCAAAGTCCAAACCAAAAATCCGAAAACCAAAAATAACCAAATGGTTTGGTTTCTAAAATCCAAAACCGAAAGTTTTGGTTTGGATTTTGGTTTTAAAGGAAAACCGATCCAAACCGCATTTTGCTCACCCCTAGGAGAGAGGTAGCACAAGTCTAAAAAAGCTAAAGGAAAAAAGAGTTGTTGAAAAATCAAACTACAAAAAAAAGCCAACAATGCTTATAAACAGTTACTTATGAACAGTTTGGGAACAGTACAATTCCCTTGGGAATTGTTATACATAGTAAATTTAGTGGCTAATAGTGTACAAAAAATAATTTAATACTATGTGTATAAATCTAAAAGTTAGATGGTCAAATATGTACTTACCTTTTTAGAAAATCACTAAAAGAATAAAAAAAGTTGCAAAGAGTAATCTACTTCCACAACATAAACAAGTAAGTGGTTTTGTGTTGTAAACTAGACTAAGATGGTCATTGTACAAAATCAAAACTACAAGCAAGATCGATTCTGAATACAGAAAAGCCCATTTGTCCAAACCAGAGCTAGCTTCACAACCAATCCTTGCAATGGCCACAACTGTACTAGATGTGAAAATTTTGACCAAATGGACGTGACAATTAAATTTACCCGTCGTAAAAAATAAACTAGAACAAAATTTTTTATGAAAAGAGAAAATTTATAAAACGATGTATTAAACTAGAACATAAGTTTTTATGAAAAAAAAAATTTATAAACGATGTATTAAACAAATTGTTCTTTGAAAAAAATTCAAAATTATGACTTTTAGTCGTCAACCTCTTTAACCCGTTTGTCAAATGGATTGAAATGGCCACCAGCAAACAGTACCAACCAAGATTATCATAGAAAGCGACAACTATGTCATTACTAGTCTTATCGATTTCAATGCAGTACAATCAACTAACTCACTAGACCATATTATTCAAATAATAAAGAACAATGTAAACGTTAGATACCAACCACATATAGATTTGGTAACGTAAACTTATATTTCACAAAAACCAAGACATTCTATTCATGAATGCCACAAATGAGGTTTGCTCAGATTGTTAAGACTCGAAATAACCTAAAGATCATAACTTTGAGTCCAATACTTGTCTCTGCAAATAAACTACCAAAAGTTTTTTATTGATAGGTCAAATACATTCCATCCTTTCAGGTGTGTTTTCTTACGCATTCTAGCAAAATCAATAAGAAATAATAAATCGTGTAAGATCACCGCCAGAAACTCGTATAGTAAGGTGTTACATTGAAACTATTAAGTCACCACGAATTTGGTAAACCAAGCCAAGCCATTGAAATTTTGAAATAAAAAAAAATAGAAAATACAGGAAGAGTTAATTCAACATAAACCATTGCATTGCGATCTTTTACCAAAAAAAAAAAAGCATTATTCTAGTACCAATACAAAAAGAATATTACAAGTTGTAAAATCTATTATTCACCAATGATACATTAATTGCATTACAAATGCAAATAAGATAGTACTTCACAATTGTATCATTAACTGCACAAAGCGCAGTTGTGTCAATGAAAACTCACTACCGCCTCGAGAAAACATTGATCCGCTCATTGAAATCAGCTGCATTGCCACCAAAATTTTTGTTATCATGTGGTTTCATTGTGAAGAAAGCCATAAGTTATCAATGATCGTGAAATGAGCAAAGGCTCACATACACAAAACGTAAAAACAAAATGTTTAGAAATTTTGCAATCTAAAAGAAACGTGTACATAAAAATAGTTATGTGCTGGTACTATCACGACGTTCAGTTATAAAAGCGTTAATATTTATGAACATGCAAAAATACATGTACAAAAGTTAAGAAAGTTGCGCATACCAGAGTTTCTCGAGTTGCTGAGAAATGAAACAAGTCTCCAAAGAAATCCCAATACAAGGCAGAATCTTCATATTACTTCTGTAATTCCGATAAATCTGGTTGTAATCATGGTCCTCGAGGAAGCACAATTAACCTCGACCAAAGCTTCTTAAAACTTTGGGGCAATTCTTCCCGTGATATTGATCAAATCCTTTATTTTCACACATATTTAATTTAAGCCTACCATATCAAACCATAATGATTCTTTTTGTGCCACCATAAACATCATTGCTAGCAATTTAAACAATACAACCCTAGTTGCACACACGTCCATTTAGAGATCTAGATATCTAAGTATGCCTCCCTTGTTGGGCGTAATTTGAACAATCCAAAATCCGAAACCTAATTTTTTTAAAAGAATGTTCGATATCTTTAGTATGAATGTAGTCTAATCCAAATGCAATTTTATGAGTATTGCATATTAAAATTTAAAAATATTTATATTTCAGTCATGATCCAAATCTTTTGTATAGTTCGTCAAATCCTTCGGGATTATAACTCTAAAAGTTTATGCAAATCCAAGTTCAATATTATGACTGTTATATATTGCAACTTAAAACAAAAATCTTTATTTCAGTCATAATCACACTTATATATCGTTGATGAATTTCAAATCTTTTGTATACTTTTCAAAATCCTTCACGATTTTAATTGAAAAGCATTTGAGATCTTTACATCCCGATACATGACTAAGCATCGACGCATCAACGGCTTTATGAAGATAGTCTAATCCACCCATACCTGTAATCATCACTAATCATTAGTTGCATATATTTATAATAATAAGGGTTCATATTTAAAAAAATCATTGTTTCATAGTTTTTTTCAATTTGGTCCATTGACGTTACTTTTTTGTCATTTAGTCCTTATATTATTTTTTTCATATTAAATCCATGAAATTAGTCATCGTTAACTTGCTGTTTAGGTTAAAATAATGTAATCACATGTTATTTTAATGTTTCTATTGAAAAAACTATTACCTTTTTAATTTTGGGTTAAGTACTATTTTAATTTTGAAAATAAACAGCCAAACCAAATTCAAATTATTCAGCCATTTCATTGTCGATATCTAAGACGATCCAATTAGCTTGATGAACATGGTAACAACTTTTTTAATAATTTTTTCGTAAACATGCATCATCTCATTGTTATAAACATAAATACTCAAGTATCTCTAGTCTAACTCAGCATCAAAACCTTTAAATAATACAACTAAAAATATTTCGACAATAAAAATAAGAAATTTGAATACCTTTTTAAACGATTCCTCGTTTGTACACCTTCCCAAATCCATATATTTCAAACATAGATGATTCGGATTCAAGCATAGAGCGCTTGAGAAGTATTTGAAGGTAGTTTAATCCACCTAATTGCACCCAATTCATAGGAGATCCAGCTTGGTAGAGCTTCTCAGATCCCACCCTCGCAACGATTAATTGGTCATCAAAATCGTTGACTACTGATTCAATCTCCAAAAGAAAAAAACGATGAGATAGGTTTGCTGAATTTGATGGTGAAAAATTGTAACAGATACTAGTTGCAGATTTCATAGTCATTCAGATC
>JAANYP010007968.1:0-22500 GCA_020465985.1 Centrapalus pauciflorus | reverse complement strand
CCTAACAATGTATAGAATACATTACATTTACTTTCATACTTTATCATTTTATGACTTATTTTTTCATTCATAAAGTTTCCAAATACAAGTGTGTAGGTGTGGGCAATTTTTGGTCTGTCACCGAGGAAACAAAAAACTAAACCAAATCGAATACGTTTAAAACCAAACCAAATTTAAAATTCGGAAGACCAAACCGATTATGAAACTCGGTTTTTGGATTAATTTCTCGTCTACCTTATAGCGGACTAAACCAAACCGAACTACCGAATATATATATATATATATATATATATATATATATATATATATATATATATATATATATATATATATATATATATATATATATATATAAAATACCAGAAGTACCAAGTTTGAACGTTGGATGTATAGTATTAATATTTTAAATTTCAGTGATTTAAAAAATTAATTAGAAAAAATATCACCTTGAATTTAAAGCATCAATTTTATAGATCTTATGGTTAATATTGATACTTTTGGTACCTTGGATATTTGTGGTATTAATCCATGGAAAACTATATTAGATTGGAGTACTGGAAAACAATATCAAATGTACATGTTCATTACGATAAAATGTTAAATTTCATGAAAAATTATAATATACATATGTTCAAAATTGCATTATGATTAACAAATTCATATCATTTACATGTTCATTAAGACAAAATGTTTAATTTCATGCAAAAATGCGTAATATACACATGTTCATGCATATTGCACATTTGAACATGTGCATATTGTTATTTTGCAAGAAATAAAACATTTTATCCTAATGAACATGTAAATGATGTGAACAAGTCAATAATAATGCACATTTGAACATATGTATATTGTAGTTATGCATTAAATTTAACATTTTACCGTAATGAACATGTACATTTAATATGGTTTTCCAGTACTCCAGTCAAAGATGGTTTTCCATAGATCTTGAACACATATATATATATATATATATATATATATATATATATATATATATATATATATATATATATATATATATATATATATATATACAGAGTCGGGGTCAAATAAGTACCTCTCGAAATCAAGTGCACCCGAAGGTACCAACCTTAAAAAAAATTTTGAATTTTTTTTCACATAATCATGTTAAATTTAATGTTATACGCATGATATATGAATTTCACATAGATTCACATTTTCTGTGTCCTTATAAATTATGTGAATGCTCAATGCTTATTTATGTGAATGGTCATCCATATGAATGATCATTTCACATCATGTGAATGGTGTGAATGATCATTTCACATCATGTGAATGGTGTGAATGACCATTCACATGATCTTTTTTTACCATTCACAAGATTTATGATGTTGCTACTTTTGAAAAATGTCTTAATATGTTGTCTTATGCATGTCTATTCAAAAAAAATATATTTGAATGATTATTCACATTAGGATACGCTGGGTACGCTGGAATCTCATAGGTACGTTGATGAATCTGATTTTATATATATATATATATATATATATATATATATATATATATATATATATATATATATATATATATATATATATATATATATATAGGGAGGTTCAATTGAGAACTTTTATGCATCAAGATACAAAAAGAGCTATATCATCCATTAGATCAAAAAATTGTATGGATTAGATTAATGGCAAAAGGGTAAGTAGTTGGACAATTTTATGCATCGTGTGCATTATAGAAACAAACAAGGAAGGACATTTTTAGAAATGTGCATACCTCATTAAGTTTTATATTTCAACAAATAATCAAATAATAAATGCAAAATAGATTCAATTGATACATTTCCAAATTTAACAAAACACAAATTAAAATAAAAAAGATGATGGAGATCGATGCATTCATCGTTAATCGTGTTTATCTATGCATTGTGTTAAAAAAATAGACGTTTCAACAAAAAAAAAACACAAATTCATTTATGCATCATGTTCAACTTGTTTATCATTCATCTATGCATTGTGTTTGTCGTTCATATTATTCATTCATCTATACATCGTCATTGTTCATCATCCATTTACGCATCATCATCGTTCATCATACATCTATGCATCGTAATTATTCATCATCCATCTATGCATCATCAATCTATGCATCGTGTTTTTCATAATCATCATCGGTTGCATTTCTTGTTCATGTTCATCAACATCATCATCGTAGTTCATCGTTAATCTTCGCATTTTAATTATCATCACTACGAAAATCATGATGAACACGATAAAAGAGAAAGGGAGAGAGAGAAAAGAGAGAGAGATGTGGAGAAAAATGAGGAATGTAGTTAATATGATATTTTAATTCAAAATGTAACTTGTGAAAACCTTCCCTTACGGGGCAGTCCTCACCAGTCTAGGTCCCAATTCATACAATACAATATCAATCATACTAAGATAGGGTAATTAAATTGCGGAATAATAAAATTACATGTACATTACAGATTAGGATTTAAGTTACATATTTCAAAATAAAGTTATAAAAAGGTAACATCTAATCTAGTCATAACATCATACATCACATTAAGTCTACCCAGAACCACCACATTTGTTGTCTTCCAATCAGTACCAGAAAGTTTGTTGAGTAGTGGTCTATGAAAGCTTCAAAACTTGGATCTTGAATGACCTAAGAACTAGGTCCAGCAGGTGACTTTCCTTTGCTTTTACCTGTAAAATTATAATGTAGCAACTGTAAGCAATGCTTAGTGAGTTTATAGATTTTCAATATCAACATGCGTGTCAAGCGGAGTCATTAGTCTTAGCGTGATATGTCTTGGCTGCCGCTACAACCCTCATGATTGAGATATAGAATCATAGAATCGGATGATGTTCAGGCCACACTCACGCTTAAATCGTGGGGATCAGCCACATACTGGGCTAGCTACCAGTAAGTCAATATGGCGAAACATCAGAGGTCATTACCAAGTTCATAAGAACTGGTGAAATAGCCAGGTCTAGAACAATAGACCATCAAGGCTAGTCACGCTGAATAAATCTATCAAGTGTCTGATCAAATAGTGAAGCTCAAGTCATAGAAGTCATGATAGCAAGGAATCATAAGCAATGTCTGAATAAGTTTTAAATGCAATATGAAATGATAATCAAATAGCTATCATGATCCACTGGGCAACACCCAACCATGATGTGCACAGGTCTCAATCCAGCTGATAAAATGAATGTCAATAAATCTATCAGCAGCAATATATCTCAACCGGAATCTATGCATGTTCAATCTGAATATCTATAACTCACAGGTCTGGGTCTTTGTCAAACAGATATAAGAATCTGCCACCTGAGTTATCTCAGGATTTTATCTTGTCAATTATGTTCTTTGTCAAATCAAGTCTCTGACCCGCTTTTAAGTCTTTAAGTCTTTAAATCTTTGTTCAGAATATACTGAACCTGTTCAAAATCATTCATGATAATATCATGTCAATTTCATCATCTTTATCATCATCATTTTAGTCTTTAAATTCCTGTATTTTATCTGAGTCTGATAACTGATAACTTGTCTTATCAATGCTATCATCTTTATCTTTTAATTTTTATAATCCTGAATTTCATCTGATTCTGATAACTTTATAGTTCATCAATCTTTTAGTCATTAAATTCTCAAAAAGTTCTATATATATATATATATATATATATATATATATATATATATATATATATATATATATATATATATATATATATATATATATATATATATATATATATATTTATATATATATATATATATAGACACACAAATAAATATTTGGTACCTATATATATACTTTGGTACCTATATATACATATATAGATATATACGTGTATATATATATATATACATACTCATAGATATGTATACATATATATATTTATAGACAAACCCATATGCTTTATGCCATGCACACACATATGCACATAATACCATACATGTACACTCATGCATACAAGAATAAAACAAATTTCATTTCTGCATGATTAGAGGTTTTTGGCAATTGTAATTTGGAGGTCTCGGTATTCCATATTACCGAAACATATGGGTTTCGGTGGTTGCCACAAAATTTCAATATTCAAAATGTTTCGGTAGGTTTTACAATACTTCCGAAACTTTTAAGGTTTCGGTAGGTTGAGTTGGTATTTGTTTAAGTGGGTTTCGTTACTTTACCGAAACCTTGAAGGTTTCGGTATAGGTTTCGGCAATTCAAATAGTTTCGGTAGTCATATGGGTCTCGGTAGTTTGTTTCATGAGAAAAGTTTTGGTATATACATATGCAGGTTTCGGTATTTCTTTGGTAGTCTCGGTACCTAGTACCGAAACCTCAAGGTTTCGGTACCCCTTTGTGGGTCTCGGTAACCATGCATAACACATTCAAACACACACATTTATTTTTGGTAGTGTGGTAGTACCGAAACCTTAAGGTTTCGGTACCCACAATTTGGGTTTCGGCAACATCAAAAACACACACACATCACACACTGCTTGTTTCATATTCATTCTGTTTTCTTTCTAAATAACAATTTCAACAATTTTAAACACTTAATCCTTACATGCATGTGTATTATTTCAAGTTTTTATCACAAAACTTGCTTAAATTTTGAGAATTTTGAAGTTGATTTTGGGTTCACAGAACCCATATAATCCGTGAGTTTCAACATGCAACAAGAACAATTTTAAACATAATATTACCTCAAAATCTTGTGGATTGATGATCTTTGATGATGATTCGTAACTCTTTAGTGTATTGATTCTTCAATTAATTTGCTATTTATGATGAAATCTTGATGGATTGTGAAAGGAGCCGTAGGTGAAGAGCAAGAGAGAGAAAGAAGAGAGAGAGAAAGAGTGAATTTGTTAATGATGTGTTAAATGTTCTTAACTGAGTTTTATATATATCATTTAAATATATTTGTAATTTAACCCATTAAACTTTTGTATTTTACATCTCTTTTATTTAATCATCATTAATAATTCATAACATAAATATAATTTAATTTATAATTTCATAATAAATTAAATTGCTACATAAATAATATAACAAAATTATATTATTTATTTCAAAATTAAGCATTACATGATCTGCTAAAAGCTAGGTTGTTACAGAATGGGCTCCACCACGCACAAACTCCGTCCCCGAAGTTAGCTACGTTCGAACAGACTGGGATATGTTGCTTTCGTAACATCTCTCGATTCTCAAGACTGATGCGAACCTTTGTGGTGTTTCCACTGGACGAGCACCATCTGTATATCTTTATTTCTAAGCTTCTTAGTTTTCGAGTCTAAAATACGTTCTGGCTCTTCAATCACTCGAAGCTTCTCATCAATCTGCAAGTTAACATGTGGTATTTTAACTTCTCTTTCGTCTGCTAAGCTCTTTCTCAAATGACTAACATGGAATACATGATGTATTCCCGATAGATCCGCTGGCAGTTCAAGACAATAAGATTGATTTCCTATCTTTTCGACAATCTTGAACGGACCAATGAATCTTGGAGCTAACTTATTTCTTTTAATGAACCGCACCACATTCTTCATTGGAGATACTTTCAGCATCACCCAATCGTTAACCGCAAAACTGATTGATCTGTGTCGATTATCATAATATGACTTCTGCCTGCTCTGAGCTTCAAGAATATTTCTTCTAACAAGTTGAATCTTCTCGTGAGTCAACTGTAGAAGGGCAGGACCCGCTATAGGCGATTCACCTGTTTCGCGCCAACAGGTGGGAGTTCTGCACTTTCTTCCGTATAGAGCTTCAAAAGGGGCCATCTTGATCGTTGAATGATAACTGTTATTATATGAGAATTCGACCAACGGCAAGTGGTCATCCCAGTTACCACCTAGATCAAGAACGCAGGCACGAAGCATATCTTCGAGAGTTAGGATAGTATGCTTACTCTGACCATCTGCATTAGGATGATAAGCAGTACTCATAGAGATTCGAGTACCCATCCCATCTTGTAGTGCTTGCCAGAATCGGGATGTGAAACGACTATCACGATCAGAAACGATAGATTTTGGCACACCGTGACGAGAAATAATTTCTGTGATGTACAACTGCGCCAATCTATCGAGAGAATAAGTTTCTTTCATTGGTATGAAGTGAGCTGACTTCGTTAATCGATCCACGACTACCCAGATGGAGTCGTGCTGTCTTTTGGTTTTCGGCAGTTTTGTGACGAAGTCCATTGTTATATGCTCCAACTTCCACTCAGGCACTGGTAGTGGTTGCATATCCCCGAAGGGTTTCTGGTGTTCTGCCTTAACCATCTGACATACTCTGCAGCTTTCAACACATTTACCGATATCTTTCTTCATTCCTGGCCACCAATAGTCAGCTTTCAAATCGAAATACGTCTTTGAGCTGCCAGGATGAACAGATTACTTGGACTGATGGGCTTCAGATAAAAGAGTGCTGCGAATAGAACCATACTTAGGAACCCAGATTCGGTTTCCCTTGAGACAATGAAGTCCCAAATGATTCAGAGTTAGAAATTGTAGCTGCCCTTTAAGATTTTCAGAATCAATATTCTCTTCTTTCATTGCTTCAGCTTGAGCAACTCGGATGTCTTCTATAAGATCAGAAGAGAATATAACCGGAGTTAGGGCATAGCAGCACTTTTTTGGATAAACTTTTCTACTCAAAGCATCCGCGACCACATTTGTTTTGTCGGGATGATATAGGATCTCGCAATCATAGTCCTTGATAAGCTCCAAGGACCGACGCTGTTTCATATTCAGATCCTTCTGAGTAAAAAGATGTTTGAGACTCTTATGATCGGTGTAAAGCTGACACCGAGTCCCATATAGATAATGACGCTAGATCTTCAGAGCAAAGGTAACGACAGCCAACTCAAGATCATGAGTTGGTGCACTTTTCTCGTAATCTTTTAATTGCCTTGAAGCGTAGGCAATTACTTTTCCCCTTTGCATAAGAACACATCCTAAGCCAATACCAGATGCATCACTATAGACAACGAAATCATCATTGCCTTCTGGTAAAGCTAGAATCGGCGCTTGAATAAGCTTCTGTTTCAGAATGTCAAATGCCTCTTGCTGTTTATCGGACCACACGAAAGGAATATTCTTTCGTGTTAGCATCGTTAGAGGTACAGCAATCTTCGAGAAGTCCTTTATGAATCGCCGATAATAACCGGCCAATCCAAGGAAACTTCGGATTTCTGAGGCATTGCGAGGCGTTCGCCATTTCTGAACGGCCTCAACTTTCGAAGGATCAACGGAAATCCCTTCGCCAGAAACAACATGGCCAAGGAACTGAATCTATAATAATCAAAGTAAAAATTCAAGTTCTGATGTGAATCAAAGAATACTTAGGAAATGGCTCTAGACATATATAATGGAAATTATACCTGTCTAAGCCAAAACTCGCACTTAGAAAACTTTGCGTAGAGTCTCTCTTTTCTTAATAACTCTAGCAACTGTCGTAAATGAATAGAATGATCAGCCTCCGTTTTGGAGTAAATCAGAATATCGTCTATGAATACAATAACTGATTTATCCAACATAGGTCTGCACACACGATTCATGAGATCCATGAAAGCCGCTGGTGCATTTGTCAAGCCAAACGGCATCACGAGAAATTCATAATGACCGTATCTTGTACGGAAGGCTGTCTTTGGAACATCCTCATCTCTGACTTTTAACTGATGATACCCAGAATGAAGATCTATTTTCGAGAAGTAGCTGGCTCCTTGTAACTGATCAAACAGATCATCGATTCTGGGCAGAAGATACTTATTCTTTATTGTGACTTTGTTCAACTCACGATAATCGATGCACATTCGGAAAGTTCCATCTTTCTTTTTGACAAATAGAACAGGTGCACCCCACGGAGATGAACTCGGTCGGATAAAACCCTTCTCTAACAGCTCTTGCAATTGTTTTGACATTTCCTGCATTTCTGCAGGTGCAAGTCTGTAAGGAGCTTTAGCAATAGGAGCCGCACCAGGAACCAAGTCAATACTGAACTCGACTTGACGTTCCGGTGGCACTCCGGAAATGTCATCAGGAAACACGTCTGGGAACTCACAGACGATTGGGATATCAGATATAGATTTCTTATTGGCTTCAGAGTTAGATTCGGAAGAGACATAGCATAAATAAGACTCGCATCCTTTAGACAGATACTTGTGAGCTTTTTCAACAGTTATGAAGTAGTGAGCACCTTTTCGCCTTTGATTTCCAATACTCGACCGTCTGAAGACTTGATTCTGATGATTCGACGATTGCAGATAATTGTTGCCTCGTTGTTCATTAACCAGTCCATGCCGATGATGACGTCGAATTCTTTTAACGGAATAGGAATGAGGTCGAGATTGAATACGATGTTGCCAATGAGTAGTGTGCAATTACGGTAAACAGAATCAGCCATAACGAAATTGTTACTAGCTGTCTCAATGTCTAGTATCACAGAAAGCTTTGATGGAGACTTATGTAATCTTTGTGCAAAAGATGTTGATATGAAAGAACGACTCGCGCCGGAATCAAATAGTAGTCGGGCAGGAATAGAGTTAAGCAGGAACATACCGGTAACTACGTCAGGTGTTTCTTTTGCTTCCTCGGCTGTTATTTGAAAAGCTCGAGTCTTTGCAGTCGGCGTTGCAGCAGAACTCTTAACTGTAGACCCTCCAGCTGATGACTGAGACTGATAACGCGATCCGCTACGACATTGATACATGAAGTGTCCCCTTTTTCCACATTTTGCGCATCCACGTCCCTGCTGTGGACATTCTTCACTACTGTGACCGATCATGTTGCACGCAAAGCAAGTGACATCATTCGGATTACATAGTCCCATGTGTGATCTTCTGCATCGCTTGCAGAATCGTGGTTCGTTCGTGAGGGAGTAAACTTGTGCTTTCTGCTGTGAACTATGCTGATGGGATTGCTGAGATTGCGACTTATTTGGCTTGAAGAATCTGCCAAATCGTTGTTTCTTCGGAGGAGACGGATTCATCGGGTTAGTCATTAGAGCGTATAGCTGATCGCCGTATTCTAGATAACCTCGCTCGATTTGTCTAGCCGCTTCTACCATTTCCAAGTAACTCTTGTATTTGATCGCGCTCATTGGATGTCTGTATCTAGGATTGAGTCCTACACGGAATCTATTCATCTTTCTTTCTTCGGTAGCTACTTGGTATGAGGAGTAACCGCATAGTCGTGAGAATTCGTGTTCGTATTCGTCAACTGTCTTGGTTCCCTGGGTCAGCTGCATTAATTGGACTTCCATTTTGTCTCGCTGATCGACTGGACAGTACTTTGCATTGAACATATCCAAGAATTGTTCCCACTCGAGAGTTTGGATGACTTCTTCTCCATAGATACTCCTCTGAGTCTTCCACCATGCACGGGCAGCTCCAACAAACAACGCAGACGCATAACTCACTTTCTTTGATTCTAAGCAATCAGAGATTCTGAAAATCTCCTCAGTATGGCTGATCCAATCCATCGCCTGAATTGGATTTACTGTACCCTCAAAGTTCAGGGCACCGCTCGCTTTAAAATCCTTAAACTTGCAGCCTTTTGGCTGAGCAATTTGAGTTTCGGGATTTGAGTTATCAGAATCAGATTCATTAGTCTGGACTTGCTTTTCTTTTCTTTTATTCTTTTTATCTTCACGTCTTTTAGCTTCGGCCTCATCTCTGGCCTGAAACTGTTCTTGCATTATTTTGTTCTGTTGTTCTGAGTGTTGGGCTAGAAGTTGTTGCATCATTTCAAACATTTGTTGTGGGTTCATGTTGCTGGGAATGTCACCTGGTCCTGATCCTGACATCTTAACTGAAAATTAAAAGCATTTAACTATCAGTTTATAGACTTAGATCTATGTACCCTTTTTCCCATCCTAACAGTCTGTACATCCTATCTCAGTTTAAACCACCTAAATGATTGATATATATGTATTGCTTCAGTTTGAGATCAAGTATACTCACGTAATACTTGATTCACTCAAACTAGTGCTCTGATACCATCCTGTGAAAACCTTCCCTTACGGGACAGTCCTCACCAGTCTAGGTCCCAATTCATACAATACAATATCAATCATACTAAGATAGGGTAATTAAATTGCGGAATAATAAAATTACATGTACATTACAGATTATGATTTAAGTTACATATTTCAAAATAAAGTTATAAAAGGGTAACATCTAATCTAGTCATAACATCATACATCACATTAAGTCTACCCAGAACCACCACATTTGTTGTCTTCCAATCAGTACCAGAAAGTTTGTTGAGTAGTGGTCTATGAAAGCTTCAAAACTTGGATCTTGAATGACCTAAGAACTAGGTCCAGCAGGTGACTTTCCTTTGCTTTTACCTGTAAAATTATAATGTAGCAACTGTAAGCAATGCTTAGTGAGTTTATAGATTTTCAATATCAACATGCGTGTCAAGCGGAGTCATTAGTCTTAGCGTGATATGTCTTGGCTGCCGCTACAGCCCTCATGATTGAGATATAGAATCATAGAATCGGATGATGTTCAGGCCACACTCACGCTTAAATCGTGGGGATCAGCCACATACTGGGCTAGCTACCAGTAAGTCAATATGGCGGAACATCGGAGGTCATTACCAAGTTCATAAGAACTGGTGAGATAGCCAGGTCTAGAACAATAGAACATCAAGGCTAGTCACGCTGAATAAATCTATCAAGTGTCTGATCAAATAGTGAAGCTCAAGTCATAGAAGTCATGATAGCAAGGAATCATAAGCAATGTCTGAATAAGTTTTAAATGCAATATGAAATGATAATTAAATAGCTATCATGATCCACTGGGCAACACCCAACCATGATGTGCACAGGTCTCAATCCAGCTGATAAAATGAATGTCAATAAATCTATCAGCAGTAATATATCTCAACCGGAATCTATGCATGTTCAATCTGAATATCTATAACTCACAGGTCTGGGTCTTTGTCAAACAGATATAAGAATCTGCCACCTGAGTTATCTCAGGATTTTATCTTGTCAATTATGTTCTTTGTCAAATCAAGTCTCTGACCCGCTTTTAAGTCTTTAAGTCTTTAAATCTTTGTTCAGAATATACTGAACCTGTTCAAAATTATTCATGATAATATCATGTCAATTTCATCATCTTTATCATCAACATTTTAGTCTTTAAATTCCTGTATTTTATCTAAGTCTGATATCTGATAACTTGTCTTATCAATGCTATCATCTTTATCTTTTAATTTTTATAATCCTGAATTTCATCTGATTCTGATAACTTTATAGTTCATCAATCTTTTAGTCATTAAATTCTCAAAAAGTTCTCTAAATATATATATATATATATATATATATATATATATATATATATATATATATATATATATATATATATATATATATATATATATATATATATATATATATATATATATATATATATATAGACACACAAATAAATATTTGGTACCTATATATATATATACTTTGGTACCTATATATACATATATAGATATATACGTGTATATATATATATATACATACTCATAGATATGTATACATATATATATTTATAGACAAACCCATATGCTTTATGCCATGCACACACATATGCACATAATACCATACATGTACACTCATGCATACAAGAATAAAACAAATTTCATTTCTGCATGATTAGAGGTTTTTGGCAATTGTAATTTGGAGGTCTCGGTATTCCATATTACCGAAACATATGGGTTTCGGTGGTTGCCACAAAATTTCAATATTGAAAATGTTTCGGTAGGTTTTACAATACTTCCGAAACTTTTAAGGTTTCGGTAGGTTGAGTTGGTATTTGTTTAAGTGGGTTTCGTTACTTTACCGAAACCTTGAAGGTTTCGGTATAGGTTTCGGCAATTCAAATAGTTTCGGTAGTCATATGGGTCTCGGTAGTTTGTTTCATGAGAAAAGTTTCGGTATATACATATGCAGGTTTCGGTATTTCTTTGGTAGTCTCGGTACCTAGTACCGAAACCTCAAGGTTTCGGTACCCCTTTGTGGGTCTCGGTAACCATGCATAACACATTCAAACACACACATTTATTTTTGGTAGTGTGGTAGTACCACCCACAATTTGGGTTTCGGCAACATCAAAAACACACACACATCACACACTGCTTGTTTCATTTTCATTCTGTTTTCTTTCTAAATAACAATTTCAACAATTTTAAACACTTAATCCTTACATGCATGTTTATTATTTCAAGTTTTTATCACAAAACTTGCTTAAATTTTGAGAATTTTGAAGTTGATTTTGGGTTCACAGAACCCATATAATCCGTGAGTTTCAACATGCAACAAGAACAATTTTAAACATAATATTACCTCAAAATCTTGTGGATTGATGATCTTTGATGATGATTCGTAACTCTTTAGTGTATTGATTCTTCAATTAATTTGCTATTTATGATGAAATCTTGATGGATTGTGAAAGGAACCGTAGGTGAAGAGCAAGAGAGAGAAAGAAGAGAGAGAGTGAGTGAATTTGTTAATGATGTGTTAAATATTCTTAACTGAGTTTTATATATATCATTTAAATATATTTGTAATTTAACCCATTAAACTTTTGTATTTTACATCTCTTTTATTTAATCATCATTAATAATTCATAACATAAATATAATTTAATTTATAATTTCATAATAAATTAAATTGCTACATAAATAATATAACAAAATTATATTATTTATTTCAAAATTAAGCATTACATGATCGGCTAAAAGCTAGGTTGTTACATAACTCCTAATCATCAATTAATGATTTTTAGAATTAAATTAATTATCGTATCTTTAGTTTTCCCTAAATGCCCTTTGTGCACCATTGGTAGATTATTCGATGCACAAAAATTCCTCGAGGTTCTCGATGCATAAAAGTTCTCAATTGAACCTCAATATATATATATATACATACATATATATATATATATATATATATATATATATATATATATATATATATATATATATATATATATATATATGATAAAGAAGAACACAATTTTTCACGTGTCATCTTCATGTTTCAACTGAAAAGATAAATACAAAAATAAAATAAAATAAAATATAACTACAAATATAAAATAAAAGATAAATATGAAATATTAAAAGATAAGTACAAATATAAAATATAGATACAAATATAAAATAAAAGATAAATACAAATATAAAATAATACAAATATGAAAAGATAAATACAAAAATAAAATAAAAGATAAATATGAATTATTAAAAGATAAATACAAATATAAAATATAGATACAAATATAAAATAAAAAATTAATAGAAATATAAAACAATACAAATATGAAAAGATAAATATACATATATAAAATATAGATACAAATATAAAATAAAAGACAAATCCAAATATAAAATACAATACAAAAACAAATATAAAATAAAAATAAATACTATTTATCACTTTTAAATAAATATTAATAAATCACTAACTCGATCCAACATTTGTTTACATTTCTTATTGTCTAATATTTATTGTTATTACTATTAGTATAATAAATATACATCCAAATTACATATTATACATACTTATTACTGTATTTTTAAAAATATTTAATATTTATATGTTTTAATTTTAACTTTACATAAATATATTATAACCATTTATTAACATTTATCCACGTAATGCGTTGGTTCATAAACTAGTTGTAAATATATAAAAGGTCGATGTGTTAAGCCCGTGGGCTAACTAGTCGTTTAGTGTAAAACCCAAGCTCAACTCGACGACTAACTACTCGAGTAGCTCGAATCGTATATCGAGTCTATTTTTAATAATTTTCGAACTGATCTTGAATAGCTCACGAGTTATCACGACCTGATTAAGACCATTTAGGTATGTTTTCAATTTGGTTTGCCTGTTTCTGATTAAATATATGCAGACTTTCAACATTTTTAAAGTTAATCATGATCGTTTGTAATTTTGCAAGTACTCAAAGAGTGAACTCATTGTGCGTTATTCTGCCTGTAGCCTAAACATCATATCACCGGTTTTGTTCCACAAGATCGCCGACGAAAAACCGAACATAACTTAATCCTAAGCGACCGCTACATTCGTAAACTTGACAAGCTCCCTGAACGATCAACAACATTAGATTCAAAAGAGTGAATGCTACCGCGATAACTTTCCACCACGCAAGAACATATTTCTTGACGAAAAGATACGCTTTAACCCTCGGCACGCTACCAAAATGCTTATTAACTCTCACAACCGTCTTTTGCAACCCCGACGCCTCTTCTGTTTTGAAGCTCGATTTACAAATGCCGTTGAAGAGTTTCGCGATTTCCTCATCATCCAATTCACTTTCGATGATATTCTTTTCGCGAAGGATCCTCACATCCTTCACGTTGTCGATAATCCCACACATTAAATCCACATATTCAGTGAAATCAAGATTAGTAAAATTACCTTTCTTGAACATTAATCCTTCATACGCCACCAAATTTCGTAGTATAACTTCCGAATCAGATTTTAAACAGAGTATTGGGAGGTAAAATGTATGTGTTTCGTCATCGAACTCAACGTCTCGAATGCCTCCAGGGGTCATGCAAAATTCGATCTTTCCGATTCTTGAGAGCTGGGAAGCTGAAGGGATATCGATTTCGAGAACAGCAGGGTTTTCCCCCAACATTTTCTTGAACAAAGAAATAATCTTGTCCCATGGCAATTTCAAGATGATCATAAGAGGCTGCAAAAAGGCATTTGCTCCCGGGCATAATTCTCCAGCCATTTGAACAGCATTTTCGACATCTTCTAGATCGATCTCGTCCAAGAAATTAGGTCGAAGAAACTGGTGTTTTGCTGCCACATTATGGTTTACAATCAGATGATACATACAATCGAGCAAATGAACGCGATTGTTTATGTCAAGATCGAGTCGAGATATTCTCCTGCTGAACTTTAGAGGTGATCGAGTTTCACATATTTTAACCAACAAATTCGTTAAAAAGGAATTGTTACAATCACTAGATACGAGTTCCTCGAGAGCACTCCGAACTTCAATCAACACCACCAGTGGAATTTGGTTTTCGACCATCACAACTTCTTCAAAAGACTCTAAAGACTCTCCTTCAGACGCTTTCGATAAAACATCGAGCAAAAAGACCCCATCCAAGGTGAAAACACATGCCAATGCATCATCATCGATATCGAAATATAACTCGTAGCAGCATCGGGCTTCTGGGACAAGCTGCTTGAGATTCTCAAATACAATTTCTATGAAATCGGAGGTGATTTTATAGGGTTTTAAGACCGTTTTCGCTGTAATAAGTTTGAGTTGTTCTTGCTCGCTATAGAGCTCAGTCTTGAAATGGTGGATTGGTCCCAACCCGATGCGCTGGGGAATGTACGATTCTGGCTTTTCAGTTGTTAAGTTTTCGGGTACTTGGAAGATGCAGACAGGAAGATCGGTGTCGACTAGAAGGTGGTTTTTGAAGTTTTTACTGATTTGATTAACCCATTGTTGTGGATCTTTAATGGAAGATGGAGAAGAAGATAAAAAAGGAGAGATGGAGGGTGCCATTGTTGTTATGATTCTTATGAATATGTGCTAAATGAATATAAAGAAACTTAAAAAAGGAAGCATTTTGATTGAAGTTATCGATCGAGTGCTTTAACTATGGATTAATCCGTCGATGAAAATTCTTTAATTTGTTTTCTTTGTAACAAATCACGTAAAGCATGCTAGATTTAAAATTAATGATTAATATTGAAAGTAATCAATCACCTTTTAAAAATTTTTAAGAGTTAATCGCATAGATGGTCCTTTAACTATCCCCAAATTGCAGATATAGTTCTTTTTTCGAAAACGTTGCAAATTGGGTCCTTTATGTATCGAAAAGTTGCAATTAAGGTCCTTTTTAACAGAAACCGTTAAAAGTCTCCGTTAGGTCAAGGACATTTTGGTCTTTTTAAGGAAAAAGTACCTTTTTGTAATTTTTTATTATTATTTGCATTATTATTATTATTATTATTATTATTATTATTATTATTATTATTATTATTATTATTATTATTTTTGTTATTACCATCAAAACTTAGAACTAACTTCATCTTCAAGATTATTACCTGTTTCATCTTCATCTTCATCTTCAAACATAGATTTCTTCAACCCAGTAAAGGAAAACCCCTCCGACCGACGGCGACGATTTGTTAAACGGGTATTCGATCAACGGCGTCACTGGGCTTAGAACCAGCAACGGAAAATCAAGAATGCTCGGAGAAAGAATTTCATGAAATCTGGGTGACGACCCATGCCTGAATTTGGGAACGGAATTCGGGTTAATCATCAACCCTTTTTTCAAGTTGTTTCGAAGCTCGTAAAGCTTAAACCATTGTTTCTTCTGTTGACCCGTTTTGATTGCCAGTATTGATACCTTCGTCGGAGACGGATCTGGTTGTTGGTTCAGTTTCGTTGAAGAAGTATTTTTGACAGTTTCGGAGGACCCGGTTAGCATCTGGGACTACTTGTTTGAAGTTAGTTGTATCAGCTTTAACGAAGGTAGTTGGGAATGGATTGGGTTCGGATCTCGAAACGGGTTTTGGAGTTAACAGTGGGGTTTGTGAGCCGGCGACATCGACATGTCCATTGCTGTTGCTGCTGTTGACGTGGCTGGTCGGAGAGTTCGCCGGAGATGGGTTTCGTTTCTCATGTAATATTGAGGTGACTTCCATTGATGGATTTTGCTCTATAATCTCCCTATAAATAACAATTAACCAGAAAATACCACTTTGATACGTACCCTATCTTACTTTTCTATGATACCTGATGTACAGACTCTTCAAGATTTGCTAAAAAGTTGGATTCTTGCGCAGAAAACCCTAAATCATGAATATCTACATGATCAAAATCAAAATGGAAGAGAATGAGATCATTAGTGAGAGGGACGATGGTGGTTGCACACGAGGGTTACGGTGGTCTTCGACATAAGACAACAGTGATGCCCACGAGGGTTACGATGGA
Source organism: Centrapalus pauciflorus (assembly GCA_020465985.1). Taxonomy (NCBI): domain Eukaryota; kingdom Viridiplantae; phylum Streptophyta; class Magnoliopsida; order Asterales; family Asteraceae; genus Centrapalus; species Centrapalus pauciflorus. Next base: position 5,506 of record JAANYP010007968.1, on the reverse strand, counting down.
GATTGGAGAAGCAAAGTGAAGGAAGTCAAGACTGAAAATGTCTGGTGATGCATCGAACTCAAATATTTGGATCTGCATTTTTATAGTTATTTTTTTTCATTTAATTTAAATAATAATAATAACAATAATAATACAACTTTAGAATTATTAGTAATTTATATATATATATATATATATATATATATATATATATATATATATATATATATATATATATATATATATATATATATATATATATATATACATACACACATATAATATTACAAAATTAATTGATTTGTTTTGATAATGATTTTAGTAATAATAATAATAACAATAATAATAATGCAAAAAATAGAAAAAATTGCAAAAAAGGTCCTTTATCCTTAAAAAGACGAAAATGCCCTTGAACTAACGGAGACTTTTAACGGTTTCTGTTAGAAAGGATCTTAAATGCAACTTTTCGGTACATAAAGGACCCAATTTGCAACGTTTTCGAAAAAATGACTATATCTGCAATTTGGGGATAGTTAAAGGACCATCTATGCAATTAACTCAATTTTTAATGAAGTCACAATTTTTTTTTAATTTTTAAATCTCTAAACTATATTTATTTTATTTAAAATTATATATTTTTTATCGGCTATCAAATTACATAGTAAAACACACTTGATAAAACAAAAAGTTTAGAGACTTAATTGCTATAATATGAACAGATGATAAATTTTTTTCAACATTAATCAAGTAAAAAAACTAATGTACTTGTTTGGGTGACCGGTCAAACATGTAAAATATACATTTTTAAAAAAGATAAAAAAAAAAGTTTAGGGACTTAAACAAGATGAAGAAAAATTTTAGGAACTTAATCGTAAAAATAGAAGTTGACTAGTTTTTAAAACTAATCAAGATGCAATGAATCTTTTCAGAAAAGATTAATTATGTAAAAAAATCAACATATTTTTACGTTTTCATATTTTTATGTTATTTTTTGACATAAAAGTTCACAAGTTAAATTTATTCTTGGTTTTGTGAAATTTGGTTATTGGAACATGATTTTTTGGTTTATCTTAAAAACATGGTTTACCAATAAAAACCCGGTTTTAATTGTTTTAATAATTAAATTTCAAAAACCATGAAATTTTTTTTAGCTTGAAGACATTTTTGCAATAAAAAAAAATATGAAGAGACGAAATTAAACCCTTTTAAAATGTAGTTTCTTATTAATTTCATCAATAAATATATAACATTATCCTCAAGTTTGGTATATTTACTTGAGGCTTCCTTACTGAAAACTTGAGAGCCCAAAAGTCTACCACATAGTCAACTACTAAAAATGCCAGATAAAATTTTCTCCCATTTTAATTATTGTAGTCGATTTTTAATTTATGTCTTCTTAAATATATCAACAATGTTTAATATATGTCAAAAATTATTTAAGCACATATTCAATGTGCAGGAAATCAACAAAAAAAACAACATAAGCATTTCCTTATGCCTAGAGGTGCACACAATTCTCTAATTTTATTTAAAATGTAATTAGAAAATTTGAAGTATAATTTTATTTATTTAGTGAAGTATAATAAATATTTAGAGACTAAACCAACTTCTATTTCAAACAATTATTTTGGCATGAACTTTAACAATGTCGACTTATTTTTAATAACAACAAACTATAGTTATAATCATTCTTCTAAACATTAAATTAAATATAAATTACTATATTCTATCATCTATGACATTTTTATGATTATTAATTATACATATAATCATTGTTTTAAATTATAATTAGTATACTCTATTATTTATTATCTCATGACATGAATGTTAATGATAGAGACTTAAATTTTATCTAACTTTTATTTCAAATATTATATTATAACACAAATTTTAATGACATGGACTTAATATTCAGGTATATATATATATATATATATATATATATATATATATATATATATATATATATATATATATATATATATATATATATATATATATATATATAGAATCAGGTTCATTAGCGTACCTATAAGATTCCAGCGTACCCAGCGTACCCTAATGTGAATGATCATTCACATATATTTTTTTTGAATAAACATGTATAAGACAACGTTATAAGACTTTTTTTCAAAAGAAACAACATCATAAATCTTGTGAATGATAAAAAAAGATAATGTGAATGGTCATTCACACCATTCACATTGTGTGAAATGACCATTCACATGGATGACCATTCACATAAAGATGCATTGAGCATTCACATAATTTTTAAGAACACAGAAAGTGTGAATGTATGTGAAATTCATATATCATGCGTATAACATTAAATTAAACATGATTATGAGAAAAAAAATTAAAAAAAAAGTTTTTTAAGGTTGGTACCTTCGGGTGCACTTGATTTCGATAGGTACCTTTTTGAACCTAAATCTATATATATATATATATATATATATATATATATATATATATATATATATATATATATATATATATATATATTAAAATTTGTAAACTAATCATATATTTTACTCTTACCATTTATGAAAATTTATAAGTATAATTATAATATAGTTATAGTTATAAAAATTATGTTAGTATAAATTAGTATGACTCTATAGATTATTACATGAATATAGATGACATGAACATTAATAATATAAAATTAATTATCAAATAGTAATTTCAATTATTTATGACATTCCATAATTATATTTATAAGGGATAATTGCGTAAAAAACCACTTGTCAGTTTTTCGTATATTAAAACCCCACATCATTTTTCGTTGCATAGAAAACCCCGAACTAACTAAAAATCAGTAAATCTATTTTTCATTAATTTGTAACCGGTTGAAACCGGTGATTAATCCTAAGTGGACTGGTATATAACCTACGTTGAATAAATTTTAATTGTTAAAACTGGTTGCCAACTATTATTACACATCAATTAAACCCCCGTTGATAGTTTTTAATTGTAATTTTTAAACTATACTACATCATCAACGAGAGTTTAAATGATGTGTAATACTTGACAACCGGTTTCAACAATTAGAATTTATTCCACGTAGGTTATTTACCAGTCCACGTAAGATTAAAACCGGTTGTCAAGTATTATTACACACCATTTAAACCCCCGTTGATAGTTTTAATTGTAATTTTTAAACGAGATTACATCATCAACGGGGGTTTAAATGATGTGTAATACTTGACAACCGGTTTCAACAATTAGAATTTATTCCACGTAGGCTATTTACCAGTCCACGTAGGATTAATAACCGGTTACCCGTTGATAAAACATTAATTTACTGAATTTTTAGTTAGTTCGGAGTTTTCTATGCAACGAAAATGATTTCGGGTTGTAATCACAAAAAACTAACAAGTTGTGGGTTTTTGGCGTAATTATCCCTAATTATAAATGTAGTCGTAATTTTAAAAATTAAATTAGATATAAAATATTGTACTCTATTGTTTATTACTTGAATATAGTCTATTATTTGACATTTTTATAATTATAACTACAATTACAATCATTATTTTAAAACCTAAATTAAATATAAATTAATGTACTCTTATTTATAACATGAATACTAATGGCATTGATGTTTATTACTGATGTATTTATTATTAAATCAAAATTAGTAAATAAGTAAGGGAAAAAGACATCAAATAGCCATGTACTTTTGAGTTTGTACACATTCATGTAGTGTACTTTTTTGGTGGTCAAACTTTCAAAAATGTTTCGATTAGGTAGTTGGGTGATCTGGAAACCGGCACCAACCGGTCACCATACTTACGTGGACGATATTTTCAAGAAAAATGACATCAAATAGCTATGTACTTTATGTTTGTACACATTTATGTTATGTACTTTTCTTTTGTGCGTATTTAGTAGTCAAACTTTTAAAAGTGTTTCAATTAAGCAGTTGGGTTACTTAAAAATCGATACCAGCCGGTTACTATGCTTATATAGACATTTTTATAATTTGGAATTAAAAAAACCTAGGTGATTCATTTTTTTCTATAAAGATATAAAACGAATTCATAAACAAACTATGTATCAAATTGATAAAATATGCTTTCATTTTATAACAATATATTAGAGCATTAATTTTCAACTCCTAAACGTAATATATATCAAGTGAATATGATATGTTTTGAATTTGATACCCACCGTGTTTAAGAGTCATTTATAGAAAAAAAAAACCAATTAACATTAGATTTTTTTTAAATTCTATGTCATAAAACGTGGACAACTGGTTGCTATGGATTTTCAGGTAACCCAACTACGTAATAGAAACATTTTTAAAAGTTTGACTACTAAATGTACACAATATAAAAGTACACAACATAAATGTGTACAAAGTTAAAAGAAAATAGCTATTTGATGTCATTTTTCTTGAAAAGCCGTCCACGTAAGCATGGTGACCGTTTGGTGCTGGTTTCCAGGTCACCCAACTATATAATTGAAACATTTTTGAAAGTTTGACTATCAAAGGTGCACAAAAGAAAATACGTTACATAAATGTGTACAAACTCAAAAGTACATAACTATTTGACGTTATTTTCCCAATAAGTAAAACCGTTAGATGCTAACAAATCATGAGCGTCTTAAAATGAATATATCATAAGAGAGCAAAGCCATAGATTTAGGATTAGAAGGTAATTTGTCTTCATCTTCATAATATGGACTCATCTATGGTGAAAAATAAAAGTGTTTAGTTCACATGTGAATATAAACAAATAATTTTAATAAACAAATAATTTTAATGAACCACTCTTAATTTAACGAGACCGGTCATGATATATTTTTTTTTTTGAAAAAATATTACGTGTTTATTTTTCGTATAAAAAAATTTCTTAGACGACAATTCAACATATTATATCGAGATCATTCAATGTCGAATTACAGCCTATATCATATATCTAACATCGAAGTAATATTATATATTGTATATGCAACACTGCATATACATTCAATATTAAAAGAGTCAAAATAATGTTAGTAGTCAAAGTTGGTGGATTTAACGAAAACGGTCATGATATATTTTTTTTCGAAAAAAAGTTTACGTGTTTATTTTTCGTAATTTTTTTACCCAGACGATCATTTAATATATTATATCGAGATCATTCAATGTCAAACTACAGTTATATCACATCTTCAACGTCGAAGTAATACTATATATCATATATGCAACACTACATGAACATTTGATATTTAAAGAGTAAAAAATGGTCAAAGTGGGCAGTCAAACTTGGTGGGCTAGCATTAATTCAATGTTTATTGCATAATTATCATCTTATCCCTAGTGTTATATTATAATCCAATGGTTTACATTGGTTCTATAGTTCTGCACCAAATTAAGAATCTGCAATGATCCCAACTCTCTCTCTCTCTGTATATACATACATACATACATACATACATACATACATACATACATACATACATACATACATACATACATACATACATACATACATACATACATACATACATACATACATATATATATATATATATATATATA
>JAANYP010007967.1:0-109365 GCA_020465985.1 Centrapalus pauciflorus | reverse complement strand
TTTGTGCGTTTCAACGACATGCGAATGTGGCTATGTATCGACGAGGGATACATTCCACCAATTGCTGAAGTTGAGGGAAGACAGAAGGTTGTCACGTATTCAATGATGAAGGAGGATGACAAAAAGGTGTTTGAAGCTGAGAACCGCGCATTCGCTATAATACGCATGACATTACCTCAGGGCATATTACACACATTCCGCAATCAAAAGACATCTAAGGAGCTTTGGGAGACACTGGAAAAGAGGTGTGAGGGTAATCCGAGGGTTCGGAGGAAGCGCATGGAGTTGTTGAAACAACAATTTGCGATTTTCAAGGCTTTGAAGGATGAGCAGCTGGACGATACCATCACCCGCTTTTATCATCTGCTGACAGAGCTGGAAAGTCACGGTATTGAGTATAGTGACACAGAAAAGAACAATAAGCTTCTTGATGCCTTACCAGCCAAATGGGCGATGTACGTGGCTATGATCAAGCTTAATGACGATAAGTATTATACTCGATCGTTGGAGGATGTAGTGGGAACACTGAGGGCTTATCATTTCGAGCTACTGAAGGCTGAAACAGATTATGAACAAGTCCAAAATCCAGCCATGTATTTTGGAAAATCAAAACCTTCAGGGGCATCTGATATGAAGACTTCTACAGCGTTCTTCACCGGAGAAACGTCGTCACCAGCAGAGACTGATGACGCACCGAATAGAGCGTTCTTAGGGTTTGGGAGACCGGAAGAACAGCAACCTCAGGCAACACAGGCATCAACATCTCAGGGCTACTCTAAGATGCCCATGAGCGCTAAATCGGCCGAAGAACATTTGAATCTATTGGCGTCATTTGTGGCCGCATACGGGAACTGCGTTCAAGGGAAAATAAACGATCCTGCACTCTGGGATGAAGATTACGATCAGGTAGACCCTGACGACCTTGAGGAGATGGATCTCAAATGGCAACTGGCTATGGTAACCCAAAGGGTTAAGCGATTCATCAAGCGCACTGGAAGAAATCTGAACATGAATAATAAGGGGATTGGCTTTGATAAGTCCAAGGTCAAATGCTATAACTGTCAAGGCTTGGGACACTTTGCAAGGGAGTGTCAGAGACCGAAGGTAGATAATTACCAAGGGCAGAATCAGAATCAAGGACAGTTTCAGAACCAATCTCAACAGAGATATCTTCCGAGTTAATCATCCAGTCAAGCCAACATAGCTGGTCTATTATCAAACGTAACATTAGACAGACAGCTGGATGGTACTTACGACTGGAGCTCACATCCGGAATCTAACGCTAGAGCCTTTATGGCTGAGGTCACCAAGAGTGGATGTGAAGGGGAAGAGCAGAACACAAGGGACAACAGTCAACATGACAGCAGTCCGATGTGGGTGGAGAAGTCGAATGATCAGACGCTTCTGGTGTTTGCCGCTCAAATGGCCAACGTCGAATCAGATCACACAAAGGTAAGTCTGAATTACTCTCTTTTCCATGAATTATGTGTGTTATGTGTTACTTCTAACGACAGGTTGAACCTAGTATTAGAGTCACATAAAAATATATCTGCTCAAAATGAGTCATTAAAGACAGATAATGCTAGCCTGATTGATATTAAGCAAGATCTTAGGGACAAGCTTAAAGCTGATGCACAAGATGTCATAGTTCTAAAAGACAAGCTGAGTGAGCAGTGTGTTAGATTAGAACTAATGTATGAGCATGTAGAGGCCTTGACCAAAGATCTTAAGACCAAAGAAGTAGAGCTAGCTGAAACTAAGGTGAAGGTAGCTGAGGCTAATAGTAAGCTAGAAAAGTTTAGTAACTCAAGTCTGAACCTAGGGAAAGTTTTAGATGCTCAACACAAATCTAAAAAGCCTGTAGGTCTAGGATTTCATGAGATTCCTCCACCTTTTAATGCAAACTATGTGCCTCAACCTCAGGAGAAAACTGAGAAATCAGAAGACTTAGAGGAAATACCTGCACCTATGTCTGAGCCTGTAAAAGAAAACACACCTAAGGTGACTGATACAAACGTCAAGATTAAGAAAGTCAAATTTGTGTCCTCCTCTAGTGAAACACCTGTAGGAACACATAAAATTGATTTTAATGATCAGGATGATGAACCAGTCACTGAAGACACACAAAAAGAAGCAGACACTAGTGAGACACCTAGGTCTAAGGGCACACACAAGAAGTCCATTGACAAGATGTCTTGCTTTAGATGTCATGAAAAGGGGCATGTTGCTTCTAACTGTCCGCTTAGGGAAATTGACGTTACACCTAAGACAGGGAAGTCAACACAAGTTAAGCCTTCAACAAGTGTGGCGAGCACTAGTAGTTCTCAGAGTACCGAGAAAACTGTGCAGGCTGCACCAAAACAAGTTGTGACACAAATACCGGTAAAGAGTGGACCAAAAGAAGTGGTTAGGACTAATTCACCGAATCGAGTCGTTAATTAATTTATGTCTGGTCCTCAACAACAATATAGGAGCACAACACCTAGCAGAGCATACACTCCAGTTAGGTCACACACTCCTGTACACATCACACACCGGTTAAAGCTCAGGGATCTCAATCTGAAATGCAGTATAATCGGAATTATTCAAGACCTCCACAAAAAATGCCTACTCAAAGGCAAAGAGTGAATTTACATCACTCGGCACCACAACAAACTCCTGTTCAACGACCCAAGTCACCTGAAAGGCGAGATGGGTATTTGAAAGAGTTTAAGTATGTGGACGAGAATGGTATAACCAAGTCAGTTATGGCTTGGGTTCCCCGTGATAACTAACCCATTTTCTTTCTTGTGCAGGAGATTACCACAGGTCCAAACAACAAATGGTTCGTCGACAGTGGATGCTCCAGGCACATGACAGGGGAAAGAAGTCTCCTTACAGACTTCAGGGTGGGAATCGGGGATTTGTATCATTCGTGGGTAATAAAGGAGGAAACATCATGGGTACTGGAGTGGTCACTAATGGGACGATCAAGTTGGATCAAGTTTATCACTTTGATAAACTGGTTCACAATCTCATTAGTGTATCTCAAATCTGTGACAAGAAGAATTCAGTGCTGTTCACTGACACTGAAGCGTTAGTGCTAAAACCGGGATTCAAGATTCCTGAAGAGTGGATATTAATGCGGGCACCAAGAAAGAATGACTTGTACATGCTCGATATGAACAAGCCGGAATCTTCGATGGGTCCGATCTGCTTACTGTCTAAAGCTTCGGAGACTGAATCAGTTTTGTGGCACAGACGCATGGCACACTTGCACCTAAGAAAAATGAACTATATAACGAAAAATGGGTTGGTGCAAGGTGTGCCTATGAAGAGTTTTCAGTTCGAGGACAAGTGTCTACCATGCAAGAAGGGCAAACAACATAAGAAGGCACACAAGTCTAAGACTCAGAACTCCATCACTATCACTTTCGATTTGCTGCATATGGACCTCTTTGGACCAATCAACAAAAGGAGTATAGGTGGTAGTTGGTATTGTTTAGTTATCACTGACGATTACTCACGATTTCTTGGGTTTTCTTTCTAGGTACAAAGGACGAGACGGCTTCTAAGCTCATCGGGTTCTTAGACCAAGTGGAGAATTCCTATGAAACACGGGTTAAAAGGCTTCGTAGTGATAATGGAACAGAATTTAAAAACACTGTAATTGGTGTATATTGCCTATCAAAGGGCACAGTGCATCAATTTAGTGCACCCTATGAGCCATAACAAAATGGGGTGGCCGAACGAAAGAACAGGACATTGATTGAGGCAGCTAGGACTATGCTTTCGGATTCAAAGCTTCCTACCATGTTTTGGCGGGAGGCAGTGAATACCGCATGTCATATTTTAAACCGGGTCCTAACTATCAAATCTTTGAACAAAACCTGTTATGAAATTTTGAGTAAACGGCCACCTTAATTTAACTGGCTTCGAACCGTTTGGGGTACCATGTACTTTATTGCGAACAAAACATCAACCTAAGTTTGGTGAAAAGGATGACGAAGGATACTTCCTAGGTTATGTGCCAAACTCACCAAACAAATGGGTTTTTAACAAAACAAATGGTACAGTAGAGATTGTGTATAACATTGAAGTCACAAGTTATACACATGAACCCCAAACAAGTCCGGAATGGATATTTGACTATGACAAATTGTTTGAGTCATTTAACATTCCTTTGGATGAAAATGCAGGTACGATCGAAAAGGACATGGCGACGCTGAATCTGAATGACGAAGGTCATACCTTTCCGAGGACTACATTTCAATCCACATCTGAGCCTATTTTGACTGAAGATGGATCTCCAGAAGTTACTGATCCAGAAGCACCTTCAACTGAGAATCAAACTCAGACAACAAATTCCAACTCTGAGGAAACTGTCCACGAGGAGGGAAATGTGGAATCTGAGGATGTTCCCCCATTAGGTGAAATAGGATCTAACTTAGGAGACAATCTAAGAGTTGACGAGATAGAGTCATCTAGGATCAACAAGAACCATCCTATAGAAAGCATCATAGGAAATCCTAATGAGGGTGTGAGGACTAGGAGTAGTTTAAATAACAACACTGTGTTGTTGTCGATGATAAATGACTCCGAGGCCTTTCATACCTGCCTCTATTCTTGTTTCATCTCACAAGTAGAGCCGAAAAATGTGCAAATGGCACTAAAGGATAACTCCTGGGTTGAAGCGATGCAGGAAGAACTCTCTCAGTTTAGGAAACTAGAAGTGTGGGAGTTAGTTCCATTACCTCGAGGGGAAATTTCCATAGGAACCAAATGGGTTTTTAAGTGCAAAAGAGACGATCGGGGTATAGTCACTCGCAACAAGGCTAGGTTAGTTGTAAAGGGTTTCAACCAAGAGGAGGGAATCGATTACAATGAGGTGTTTGCGCCAGTAGCAAGGCTGGAAGCCATTAGGTTGTTTCTGGCTGTTGCTTCCTTCAAGGGCTTTAAGGTATATCAATTAGATGTTAAGAGTGCTTTCCTCTATGGGAAAGTGAAGGAGCTGGTGTATGTAGAACAGCCGCCCGGATTTACAGATCCAATATATCCAGATAGAGTATATTGGTTAGATAAGGCTCTGTATGGATTGCATCAAGCACCAAGGGCGTGGTACGAGACTTTATCCAACCATCTGTTAGAGAACGGGTTTGAAAGTGGTAGGATAGATAGTACACTGTTCGTTAAGAGAAAGGGAAAACACTTCATCTTGGTACAAGTGTACGTCGATGATATCATCTTTGGATCATCAGACGAACAAATGTGCAAGGATTTTGAGAAGGTGATGAAGTCGAAATTCGAGATGAGTGCAATGGGCGAGTTAAATTTCTTTTTGGGGTTGCAAGTTGACCAGAAGAAGGAAGGAATGTTTATTCATCAGACGAAGTATGTCTATGACATATTAGAACGCTTCGGGATGGAAGGGACAAAACTGACAGCCCATTTCAGCACGCCGATTCAAGTGAATCACAACCTCGGACCAGGTACTGAAAGTGCACCTGATGTGGATCCGACGTTATATCGGGCCATGATTGGATCACTCATGTATTTAACTGCTTCAAGACCTGACATCATGTTTGCTGTGTGTATTTGTGCTAGGTTTCAAGCTAATCCGAAGGAAATGCACATGAAAGCTTTGAAGCGGATTCTACGATACCTCAAGTCGAAAGCGAAGCTGGGACTTTGGTATCACGCGGAGGGAGATCTAGAGTTGGAGGCGTTCACGGATTCTGACTACGGAGGATGCAGCTTGACGTGCAAATCAACAACTGGAGGCTGTCAATTCCTAGGGGGGAGACTGGTTTCCTGGCAATGCAAGAAATAGACGTCGGTAGCCGTATCAACGTGTGAGGCCGAGTATGTTGCTGCTGGTAGTTGCTGCTCACAGGTTCTGTGGATACAACAACAATTGCGGGATTACGGTTTGGCTTACACTCAAACTCCCATTAGGATAGATAACCAATCTACAATTGCTATAACAAATTATCCAGTTAAACACAGTAAAACAAAGCACATAGACATAAGGCATCATTTTATTCGTGATTTTGCTGAAAAGAACTTAATCAAATTGGTAAAAGTGGCAACGGACGATAATAATGCTGACTTATTTACCAAAGCTTTTGATAAATCACGGTTTGAGTATTTGATTCAACTGAATGGAATGCGCAACCCAGAGTAAATTGACCTTAGTAGAATTTTTATATACGTTTATAGCTGTAGTTTTTTTTCTTTCTCTTTATCGTAAGTTTGCTAAATTAGGATAGTTTCTATTTTTAGTAAGTTAGTAGTTTATTTTATTTTCTAGCTATTCCTTATGAAAAACAAAACAAAAAAAAGAGAGAAAACCATAAAAAATTCAAAAAAAAAAAGAGAATATCAGAAACAGGGTTAAGTCTTAGATACATAGGTTCAAAGTGACGAAAATTAGCAAAGTCGGTACAAACTCTAAGTGTTTAGGCTTTCACACATAATGCACCTAAAACTCTAAGTGTGATACTTTGTTTTAGTTTGATGTGTTGGCAGGCATAATACATATATGGACTCCCAAGGCTAATAAAATATTCAAGAGAAAGTCAAACGTGTCACTAACTTAGATGTATGACCACTCGGTCTTAATTTTTATGTACGAGACATACAAACTTTGAGTCTAAATGAGGTATGCAAACTTTCTGGGGATGTATAACAACATCAAATACATCTTAAAATGGAAAGCATAGAAAAATCATAAGGAATTGAGAGTCAAAAACATGTAACTCTGTTGTACGTAAGTACAGACCTGTTGCCTCTGTTTTGATTCGGGTTAGCAAGATAAGTCGCTTTGTTGTACGTCGGTACAGACCTGTCACCGCTGTCTTGCTAGCTTTAAAAATAAACCTTAAATCAAACTAAGACACTTTGTTGTATGTAAGTACAGACCTGTGTCCGATGTTTGTCTTTTAAAGAAAGTTTGCAAATACCAAAAGGTTAGAATCATTGTCTGTATGCCTTGATCATAAAAGTATGTCTATGTCTGAGTCACGTAAGATAATTTCATGATAAATAAAAATGCCAAGGGATATTCCGAAATGTACCATGTTTAAAGGGGTAAAATACCAACAATCGGCTAAACGGGTATGTCACGCCAAACAATCAAAGGAATCAAAAATTCCTAAGTGTGAAAGATTAAGTACTGAAAGTGAGTAACTGACACTGCTATCTGATTGAACCTTTCTTTGACTATGCTTGTCAAAAATAATTTGTTAAGAGTTTAGCATAGGTTGTAAATTTTAAATAAATGTAGTTTAAGTCTAAGTTAAACTTTTGTTCAAAATTTTAATAATTTTTGTTTTTACTTATTTTTACTTTTATTTTATTTTATTTTTATTTTTATTTTTATTTTATTTTACTTAGGAAAAAGGTCAAAAATTACTGAGGGTGCATTCATAGTTGAATAAAATAAATATTGCGTGAAAATCTTGTGCTTAGGGTAAAAGATTTGGCATAGTTAATTTCGTTACACAATAAGGTTGAAAAGGTTGAATTTATTTCAAAATTTTCGAAATTTTCAAAGTTTCATGGGTTAATTCGAGTTTAACCTAAACTCGAATATGGCTGTGCTCGAATCTATCAGTAGATTCGAAAGAGGCATTAGATTCGATGGTTGGTGGTATAAATAGGTTAACAGTAATGGTCATTAACTCATCTGTTTTCGAATTTGTTCCCTCGAATTTGTCTGGCGATTTCGAATCTATTTCCTCGAGTTTGTCGTTTTCACAAAATCAACTATTTGTCGAGTTTCCGTCCGTGTGGGGTCGATACTACTCATAGATCTAGGTATAATCAAGTGTTTTGTACAAGATTTAAGTAGTATTACACTCCATTTAGGCCAAAATCATTATATTTTGAAGTTTTATTGGTAGAAAGTTTGTTTTTCAAAATTACAAACATTGAACCGGTGAAAAGTCGAATTAACTACTAATATCATTGATTAGAACCTAGTAGGACTAATACATGTGATTTTCTGGGTCCAAAATGGTTAAAATCATGGTTTTTAGTGATGATGGTGGCCGACACTTTCGAATCTGTTCATGACCTGATTCGAGTTTGTCAGTAAACTCGAATTGGTCATTAGACTCGAATGGTACATCAAATTCGAATATATGGTCATTCGAATCTGTTGATTCGACTTTGTCATAATGTTTGAATTATTTAATTTAAATTTTAATTAAACTTGTAGAAATTCATTTGTGTTGGATTTTAGACAAACACAAGTTCAAAATAAAACAAATTTGAATTTAAACAAGTTTATTCATTTTTAATAATTCTAATATTTTATTTGATATATTGTGCAGACATCGCAGATAGAGTATTTGTTCCAAAGCATAATATTGTCATTTCCCCTGACCATGCTATCCCTGAAGCACAGGGTTTCCGCCAGATGGTGGATTTCTTAGTGGAGTCCAGAATCTCATATGCACTGTCTCATAACATCCAAATTGTCATTCCTTATGTGCGCCAATTCTATGAACATTTGCAAGTCGATTGTACTGTCACCCCAACAGTTCTAAGGACAAGGATAGCTGGACAGCCGCTGGTATTTTCTGCTGATATACTACGCCAAGTTCTGCAGCTGGGAACTCAGGAGCAAGAGAATGGGCCTATAGATTTCCCATTAAATATTAGACAGGCTGCCTTTGTAAGGATGGGATATAGTTTGGACATTACTAAGACATCCTATATGAAGAGTGGGCTCATTGGCCAATGGCGATATCTGGCGCACGTGTTCATGGTATGCTTCGCGGTGAAGAAAGCGGGATTTGATTACATAGTGTCCAGGATTAATTCTGGCATGATCGCTTTGGTTTATAATCAAAAGTTTAGCTTTTCAGAAATGTTCTTCTCAGAGTTCGTTCATCAGATAACGGCTCCGGAGCAGCAAAGATTTCTGCTTTATCCTCGTTTTGTAATGATGCTCATCCGGCACTTTTTGCCAAATCTGCCGCAGCTGAACGAGATTCAGAGCGTTGCAGTCATAGATAAGAGAATATTTGCTGATTGTGCAGCTCACCGAGGAAGGTTGGTTGTCCCTATAGAGACACCTTTGTTTGGTGCTATTATTGACCCGAATTTTGAAGCCCCTCAAGATGCCAACAGGGCAGGTGAGGTGCAAGTTCAGCAGCGACAGCCACAGCGACAACCACAGCAACAGCCACAGCAACAACGTCAACAACAACAAAGACCTCCGCAGCAGAGAAGACGTCAAAGGCCTTCAGCAAGTCAAACTCAGGCAGAAAGGCCTTCCACTAGTCAAGTTCAAGAGCCACAAGAGGCTGTACCTTCAAGTGCACCAGCAGTATCTATTCCGACATCTGATCAGTTATGTCAAACACTGCATGAGATTTGGGAAGCGGGTCCAAATGCAAATGAAGAAATTACGACAGAGCTAGTTGGGGAATTGCTAGAGCCTCCGTAAGGAGAAGATGACATTCTTAGGCAAATTGATGAGTATCAATCCGTGCCAGAAGGAGAAGTCGTCTTATCTTCTGAGTCTAAAGATATGGAGGAAATAGAAGTGGAGAAAGAACCAGAAGATCCGTCCATTCACATACGGACTTATGGATCGAGATTAGTGGTAATCAATGAAGAAGCTACAAGGAGGAGAGATTCAAGGGAGTCTGATGACTCTGATTTTGAGGCGGAAGATGTTGCCCCGTTGGTAACAAGGTAAAGGGCAAAACGCCATCGATTCATGCAGGGAGCTACCTCAGCTTCTGCTACACAGCCAGAAATATCTCAATCTCCACCTACTCAATCTACCATTCCACCATCACCACCACCTGTTGAACCGTACATTCCATCACCAATCATTCCAACCCCAATACTATCCATACCATCAACTTCATCCACCTTCATGGAGAATCAACGTTCCTCTGAGCTGAAAAGCAGATTAGATTTTCAACAAATTCAAATCTTTGGTTTGACAACGGTTATCGGTGAAATACAAAAGTATAATGCCTATCTAGATATCGAGAATGTCGAGCTGAAGAAGGTTGTGGGCAAGATTCAGGAAGAAAACTTGGAGCTGAAAACCTTTGTTGCTGATCAATCGGCTGAAATACGATCGATGCGCTCCCTGATTGAGCAATTAATGCAAAATCTAAAGGCTCATGGGGAGACAAGCTGTCGTGATCAAGAAGAGCCACCCAGGGATGAAGATAAGGACGGAGATAATGACGGCAATGATCCTAGCACGCAAAGACATAGTGAGCCAGTAGATTTTTCTGCTGCTCAGAATGCTGAAGTTCAGGGGGAGCCAGGTCAATCGGGAGCTTAAGGAGGAGAGGCCAGTTCTTCAAAAGCCACAGAGTCGGAGATACACAAAATGATTGAAGCACTAATGGATATCGATGATGACCCTATGGACCTTGGCTTTGACTTTGAGGATGAAATGGAGGAGTTAGAAGAAGGAGAATTTGTGCCCGAAGACGTAACAGATTGGAAATCTGATGATGAAGTTTGTGCTGATGAAGATGATGAAGCAAATGAGATCATTGTTCAGCAAAACCCCATCACAGATACTTACATAACGTAAGGAAATCAGATGATTGACATAGAAGTGATACACGCTGCTTTAAATGTTGAATCAGCAAGTGAAGAACATGCCAGAGAACTTACCAATGAAGAGAAAAGAAAACTATGGTTTAGGGAAGAGAAAATAGAGTTGGAGCTGAAAAAGAAGATACGTGTACCGGGTACTGGAGAACTTTCAGGAAGTATATTGAGCTGGTTCTTTGATCGGGAATTGCAGCTATTCATTATCAAAAGAAAAGATGGTCTCCAGTATCTCAGAAGAACTCTGAAAGTGTTCAACTCCTTGCCAAAGATCGAAATAAATGCGTTAGCATGGAAGGAGCTAATCAACATCGGCAATGACCCTTACGCTGAAATAATTGCAAAGATCATAAGGAAAGAAGGAAGGTCTAGGAAGTTCGAACGGCTCAATCCGAGGGTCGGTAAACGAGTAATGGACCGTACTCGAATTGACCCTCTAACTGGTCGTCCGTGGATGAAAATACAATACAGACCAGTTAGATGTCTGAGAAAGGTTCCTCTCAAGCCAATGCCACAGGACGTCATGAAAAATCTAAATTGGTGGTATGTGGAAAGTGAGACAAGATAAGCTGTGATGGAGGACTTTGAAGAAAAAGTGATTCTTAGAGTCTACGATCCCCTTCACCTTGTAAATCTTTCTAAAGATGACCTACAAGTGCTACATGCTCATAGAATCTCAAGCGACACTCATATGGATAGTGAGGCTAGGAAATATGAAAATGTAGTTAAAGTATGTATCGAGAAAGGTTTGTATGCTGGAAGCGATTTAAATAAATAAACAAAGTACTTAATCAAATGTTTAAATTGTTAGAAGCTATCGTCAAGGGGGAGTCTGTTGGTATATCCTGTGTGACGATAGCAGTCTAAGTGGATTAGCAGTTTGGTTTAAGTAATTCTGCAAAGCATTGTATATTAACGAGTATTTGATACAAGTGTTTATATATATTTGATAGTTATTGATTGTATGGTTGAACTTGATGTAATGAATTACAGGAAGTTCAAACATAAAGATCAAAGATAAAATCAAACATAAGTTAAAAACATAAGTTTCAAATATAGGTTAAGTATGTGAAAATCGAATTTAGATTAAATTTGAATTCACTAGTAAATTAGATTCGAATCTATGGAAGATTCGAATTTAATGCATAAGGCAGATTCGAGAGTGTCCAGGGGGCAAACTCGAATGAGCTTTGGGCCTGTTTCGAGTTTGGCCCATGGCAAACTCGAATGAGCCTCTATAATTAGGGATAGACTCGAATCATTAGCAGACTTTTGCAGATTTCGTGTGAGTGATTAGCGAAAGGCGATTTCGGGTTTATCAGCTTTGTGCGTGTTCTTTCGGAGAGAATCATCTCGTAGGTGCGTTCGTGTAAGGTCTACGACTGCAAGATCTATCTAGACGCGGATCCGTTAACGAGTGCGGAATCCTCGTTGACGGTCAGACGGACAACTCTCAACCAACGGAAACACGGAGACTATTAGACGCTGAACGAACGACACACGAACGATCCTACGTACTAATTCTCTCCGAAACGGGACTCACCTAGCTGATAAACTCGAGATCGCCTCTTGCTCAATTCCTCACGAATTCTGCAAAAAGTCTGCTAATCATTCGAGTCTATCCCTAATTATAGACCCTGATTCGAGTCTGTTGTGGGCCAACCTCGAATCTGGCCTAAGGCCCATTCGAATCTGTCCATCTGACAGATTCGAATCTAACCTATTTTCGAATCTATGGTCTCATTCGAATCTATCTCAGATTCGAATGTATCCCCTTAAGTGATTCGAATCTAGCCTTTTACATAAACAACTAAGTGTTTGAAACTTATGATATTACCTTATGACTGATTTTATCTTTGAGCTTTATGTTTGAACTTCTTGTAATACGTTACATCAAGTTCAAACATACAAACACTGATAAAAATCAATCATACATAATATATATACCAAACATATGCTAAATCACAATGTAAGACAACTTAGACTGCTATCGTCACACGGGATGTACCAACAGACTCCCCCTTGACGATAGCTTCTAATAATTCACACATTTGATTTAAGAACATGGTTTATTATTGATTCAAAACACTACCAGCATACAGACCTTTTTCAACGCATACCTTGACCACATTTTCATACTTACTTGCTTCAGCATCCATATGTGCGTCACTGGAAATCTTACAGTTATACAAAGTCTGCAGGTCTTCTTTAGATAGGTTTACCAGGTGAAGCGGGTCATAGACTCTAAGAATAACTTTTTCTTCTAAGTCTTCCATAACTGCTTCCCCAGTTTCCGTGTCAGCATACCACCACTTTAGATTTTGCAAAACATTCTGTGGCATTTTCTTCAGAGGTACCTTCCTCAGGCATTTAACTGGTTTGTACTGAATCCTCATCCAAGGTCGGCCTGTAAGAGGATCTATACGTGACTTATCCTCGACTCTTCTTCCGACCCTTGGACTCAACCGTTCAAACTTCCTCGATCTCCCCTCCTTTCTTATTATTCTTTCAATCACATTCGCATAAGGATCATCACCAATATTTATCAGATCTTTCCATGCAAGCGCGGTGATTTCAATCTTTGGAAGGGTGTTGAATGCTTTCAAAGTTCGCCTTAAGTACTGAAGCCCGTCTTTTCTTTTAATTATAAAAAGTTGAAGATCTCTGTCAAAGAACCAACTTAATATTCGCTCAGATAGCTTCCCTGTACCAGGCACTTTCATTGATCTCCTTATTGCCAACTCCTTCTCTTCGGCTCTGAACCATAGCTTCCTTTTTTCTTCGTTACTTAGCTCTCTTGCTGGTTCTTCAGTCGATGACTTAGGATTCAAGGCAGCATTCACTATGTCAATATCAACCATTCTATCTCCATCTATCATATAAGTGTCAGTGATAGGATTCTGCTGTACAACTATTTCGTCAGCTTCATCATCCTCATCAGCTATTACTTCATCTTCCGGTTGCCAATCAACTATCTCTTCCGGAATAAACTCTCCTTCTTCAAATTCTTCTAATTCCTCAATATCCTCTTCAAAATCAAATTCCATCAGCTCTTCTTCAATATCTTTTAGCGCATCTATCATGTCGCTATCTAAAGTCTTTGAAGAACTTGCTTCTCCTCCTGTTCCTCCTACTTTTCCTCCTGGACTAGGCTCCCCCTGAGATTGAGCAGTCGGAGCTGCAGAAAAATCTACTGGCTGATTCTGTCTGTTAGGGCTGGGATCATTGCCTTGGTTGTCTTCATTATCTTCATCATCATCATCTCTCGGCCTCTGTACTTGCTGATCACGGCACGACGTCTCCCCCTGAGCCTGTAAATTTTTCATTAACTGCTCTATTAGGGAGCGCATCGTCCTTATCTCTGCTGACTGATCACAAACAAATGTTTTTAACTCCGTGTTTTCTTCCTGGACCTTTTCCACAATCTTCTTCAAAACGGCATTCTCCTTATCAATATCTGTGTTATGCTTCTGAAGCTCACCGTTTGCCTTCGTTAGGCCAAAGATTTGGATTTCCTGGAAGTCAACTCTATCTTTTAAGCGCAAAAATCTTTGATTGTCAGCGTATGATGATGAGGTTGATGGAATTGACTGTATCGGAGTTGGAAGTATTGGCGATGGAATATATGGTGCATCATGAGGTGGTGATGGTGGAATGGTGGTTTGAGGGTCCTGTGGTTGAGGAATTTCAGGTTGAGATATTTCTAGTTGTTCTGCGGCAGCTGAAGAGGATCCTTGCATGAACCTGTGACGTTTGGCCCGTTGCCTCGACACAAGCTGAGAAACTTCTTCTTCTTCGAAATCCGACTCCTCCAATTCCCTGTCAAATCGTCTCCTAGACCCACCTTCATTTATAATCAGTCGCGAACCATAAGTTCCAATTTGAACTTCAGGAACGGCAGACATTGACTCTGGAGCTTCAGCTTCTACCTCCTCCATCTCTTCTGACTCAGTTGCTGAAGATGATAAAACGTCAGTACCAGTTTGCTCAGGTTCATATTCTTCAACTTGCCTAAACACATCTTCTGCTCCTTCCGGAGGCTGTAACAACTGATCAACTAACTCTGCAGTAATTTCCTCATTGGCATGAGGTCCAGACGCCCAGATTTCTTCAAAGGTTTGGGCTATTTGCTCGGATTCTGGAACGGCACTTGAAGGCCCTGCTTCCTGTACCTCTGGCTCTGGCTGTTGACTTGTGGAAGGCCTAGACGCCTGAGTCTGACTCGCAGTAGCTCTTGGTCTTCGCCTTTGTGACTGTGCACGTCGTTGTTGTTGTTGTTGATGCGGTTGCTGTTGCTGTTGCTGTTGAGGCTGAACTTCTACTTCACCTGCCCAGTTGGCATTATCTGGTGCCACAAAGTTCCTGTCTAAAACAGCTCCAAACAACGGTCGCTCGATCGGAATAGCCAATCTTCCTCGATGTGAGGAACAATCAGCGAATATCCTTTTGTCCATAATAGCTACGTTCTGAACGTCATTTGATGGCGGCAGATTTGGCAAGAAGTGCCTGATCAACATCATGATGAACCGCGGATATAGCAGGAATTGCTGATTTTCAGGAGCGGTGATTTGGTGAACAAATTCGGAGAAAAACATTTCCGAGAAACTGTATGGTCGATTGTACACCATCGCGACTATCCCAGACTGGATCTTCGCAACTATATAGTCAAACCCGGCTTTCTTTGGTGCAAAACATACCATGAAGACATGAGCAAGAAATCTCCATTGCCCGATTAAGCCGCTCTTCATATAGGACACTTTCGACACGTCTAGACTGTATCCCATTCTCTGAAAGGCCGCTTGCCTGATGTTCAGAGGGAATTCGATCGGTCCAGACTCTTCTTCTTGAGTGCCCAGCTGCAACACTTGACGCAGCATATCCGCTGAAAATACTAGCGGTTGTCCAGCAATGCGAGTTCGTAGTACTGTCGGAGTGACCGAGCAGTCTACTTGAAGATGATCGTAAAATTGACGGATATAAGGCAATATGAGCTGAACATTATGAGATAGTGCAAATCCTATCCTAGATTCCACAAGAAATTCTAGCATCTGCCTGTATCCCTGCGCCTCAGGGAGGTCATGATCCGGATGAAGCACCATATTGTGCTTAGGGACAAAAGCACGAACTGCCATATCTGCACAATAAATAAAACTGTTAGACTCATTAAAAATCAATAAACTTGTTTAAATTCAAATTTGTTTTATTTTGTACTTTATTAAATACAAAATCTAACACAATTAAATTTCCACAAGTTTAATAGAATTTAAATTAAAGAAATTAAATAGAGTACAGATTCGAAGGGAACAGATTCGAAGTGTCCATA
Organism: Centrapalus pauciflorus; assembly: GCA_020465985.1. Lineage (NCBI taxonomy): Eukaryota > Viridiplantae > Streptophyta > Magnoliopsida > Asterales > Asteraceae > Centrapalus > Centrapalus pauciflorus. The sequence goes on along the minus strand of JAANYP010007967.1, from coordinate 93,467 downwards.
TTCGAATGTAGTGGACAGATTCGAAGAGTCCCTATTCGAGTCTAATGGACAGATTCGAATATCATTGTCATCTCGAATCTAATGATAGATTCGAGAAACCTATGAACAGATTCGAAAGTCCATGAACAGACTCGAAGTGCCGACATATGAATTTTCAACAAAAACCCAAGATTTTAACCATTTTGAACTTGGTAAATCACATACATTAGTTCAACTAGGTTCTAATCATTGATTTATGTCTTTAATTTGATCTTTTATAGGTCCAAACTTAGTTATTTAGCAAAAACCCAATTTTGACCAATAAAACTTCAAAAATCGACGATTTGTCCTTAAATGGTGTATAAAACTACCAAACTCTTGTACAATCCGGTTGATTATACCTAGATATGAGTGTAGAATCGAACACAGTAGCCTTAGAGTCGACAAAATGTCGTTTAGGAGCAATACGGTAGACTCGAGAACAGATTCGAGATCGTCACAGACAGATTCGAGGATATAGATTCGACAACAGTAAAGTAATAAATGACTTCACTATTGACCTATATATACTACCTACCTTCGAGTCTATGTGGATTCGAGTCTACTGACAGATTCGAAATACTTCACATTCGAGTCTGTCTTAGATTCGAAATTACCAACACTTAGAAAAATTTCAGAAATTTTGAAATAAGTTCAACTTTTCCAATTTTTTTCTACGGTATTGTGTAACCAGATAAACTATGCCAACTCTTTTACCCTAAGCAACAGATATTTCACGCAATGTTTATTTTATCCAACTTCGAATGCACCCTCAGTAACTTTTGACCTTTTACCTAAGTAAAAATTAAACTAAACTAAAATAAAATAAGCTAAGGTAAAAATAAAATAAAATAAAATAAAATTTTGACTAAAAAATTTTAATCTAGACTTAAGTTATAAAAACAAATTTACAAGCTAAGCTTAATACTAAACAACATAATTTTGATGAGTATAGTCGAAGTGAGGTTCAATCAGATAGCGATGTCCGATACTAACTTTCAGTACTTAAACTTTCACACTTAGGAATTTTTTGAATTCCTTTGATTGTTTGTCGTGACATACCCATTTAGCCGATTGTTGGTATTTTACCCTGTTAAACATTTTACATTTCGGAATATCCCTTGGCCTTTTTATTTATCAGGAAATTATCTTACGTGACTCAGACATAGACATACTTTTATGATCAAGGCACACAGACAAAAATTCTAACTTGTTGGTATTTGCAAACTTTCTTAAAAAGACAAACATCGGACACAGGTCTGTATTCTCATACAACAAAGTGTCTTAGTTCGACTTAAGGTTTATTTTTAAAGTTAGCAGATAGCGGTGACAGGTCTGTACTGACGTACAACAAAGCGACATGTCTGCTAACCCGAATCTAAACAGAGACAACAGGTCTGTACTTACGTACAACAGAGTTGCATGTTTTCGACTCTCAGTTTTTCATGATATTTCTATTCTTTCCATTTTCAGATGTATTTGATGTTGCCATACATCCCCAGAAAGTTTGCATACCTCATTTAGACTTAAAGTTTGTATGTCTTGTACATAAAAATTAAGACCGATTGGTCGTACATCTAGGTTAGAGACACGCTTGACTTTTTCTAGAATATTTTATTAGCCTTGAGATTCCCTATATGTATTATGCCTACCAACACATCAAACTAAATAAAGTATAACACTTAGAGTTTAGTTGCATTATGTGTGAAAGCCTAAATACTTAGAGTCTGTAACGACGGTGCTAATTTTCGTCACTTTGAACCTATGTATCTAAGACTTAACTCCTTTTCTGATATTCTCTTTTTTGTATTTTTGTAATTTTCTCTCTTTTTTCTTTTGTTTTTCATAGCAAAAAGCAGTAAACTAAGCTAACCTACTAACTTACTAAAAATAGAAACTTACTAAAAATAGAAACTTTCCTAAATTAGAAACTTACCTAAATTAGCAACTTACCTAAATTAGCAGACTACTGTAAAGAAAGAAATACTACTACTCTAAAAGAAAATAAACATACTACTACTAAGGTCAAATTACTCTGGGTTGCGCATTCCATTCAGTTGAATCAAATACTCAAACCGTGACTTATCAAACGCTTTGGTAAATAAATCAGCATTATTATCTTCTGTTGCCACCTTTTCCAGTTTGATTAAGTTCTTTTCAGCACAATCACGAATAAAATGATGTCTTATGTCTATGTGCTTTGTTTTACTGTGTTTAACTGGATTATTAGTTATAGCAATTGTAGATTGATTGTCTATCCTAATAGGAGTTTGAGTGTAAGCCAAACCGTAATCCCGCAATTGTTGTTGTATCCACAGAACCTGTGAACAGCAACTACCAGCAGCTACATACTCGGCCTCGCACGTTGACACGGCTACCGATGTTTGTTTCTTGCATTGCCAGGACACCAGTCTCCCTCCGAGGAATTGACAACCTCCAGTCGTTGATTTGCGCGTCAAGCTGCATCCTCCGTAGTCCGAATCTGTGAACGCCTCCAACTCTAGATCTCCCTCCGCGTGATACCAAAGTCCCAGCTTCGGTTTCGACTTGAGGTATCGTAGAATCCGCTTCACAGCTTTCATATGCATCTCCTTTGGATTCGCTTGAAACCTAGCACAAATACACACAGCAAACATTATGTCAGGTCTTGAAGCAGTTAAATACATAAGTGATCCAATCATGGCCCGATATAAAGTCGGATCCACATCGGTATCACTATCAGTACCCGGCCCGAGATTGTGATTCACTTGAATCGGCGTGCTGAAGTGGGCAGTCAACTTAGTTCCCTCCATCCCAAACCTTTCTAATATGTCATAGACATACTTAGTTTGATGGATAAACATTCCTTCCTTCTTTTGGTCAACTTGTAACCCTAAAAAGAAATTCAACTCCCCCATAGCACTCATCTCGAACTTAGACTTCATCACCTTCTCGAAATCTTTGCACATCTATTCGTCTGATGATCCAAAAATGATATCATCGACGTACACTTGTACCAAGATAAAGTGATCTCCCTTTCTCTTCACAAATAGAGTACTATCTATCCTACCCCTCTCAAAGCCATTTTCTAACAGATGGTTGGATAGAGTCTCATACCATGCCCTAGGTGCCTGATGTAATCCATAAAGAGCCTTATCTAGACGATATACTCTATCAGGATATTTAGGATCTGTAAACCCGGGCGGTTGTTCTACATACACCAACTCCTTCACTTTCCCATACAGGAAAGCACTCTTAACATCTAATTGATATACCTTAAAGCCCTTGAAGGAGGCAAAAGCTAAAAACAACCTAATTGCTTCTAACCTTGCTACTGGTGCAAACACTTCGTTGTAATCGATTCCCTCCTCTTGGTTGAAACCCTTTACAACTAATCTCGCCTTGTTGCGCGTGACTATACCCCGATCGTCTCTTTTGCACTTAAAAACCCATTTGGTTCCTATTGCAATCTCCCCTCGAGGTAACGGAACTAACTCCCACACTTCTAGTTTCTTAAATTGTGAAAGTTCTTCCTGCATCGCTTCAACCCAGGAGTTGTCCTTAAGTGCCATTTGCACATTTTTGGGCTCTACTTGCGATATGAAACACGAATATAGACATGTGTGATATGCCTCGGAGTCGTTTATCATCGACAACAACACAGTGTTGTTATTTACACTACTCCGAGTCCTCACACCCTCGTTAGGATTTCCTATGATGCTATCTATTTGATGGTTCTTGTTAATCCTAGAGGTCTCTATATCATCAACTCTTAGATTATCTCCTAAGTTGGATCCTATTTCACCTAATGGGGGAACAGGCTCAGCTTCTACATTTTCTTCCTCACGGACGTTTTCCTCAGAGGCAGAACTTGATGCTTGAGTCTGATTCTCAGTATTAGGTGCCTCTTGATCAGCAACTTCTGGAGATCCATCTACAGTCGCAGTAGGCTCGTCATTTAGGTGCAACGTCGCCATGTCTTTTTCGATTGTACCTGTAGTATCATCCAAAGGAATGTTAAATGACTCAAATAACTTATCATAGTCAAATATCCATTCCGGACCAGTTTGGGGTTCATGTGTATAACTTGTGACTTCAATATTATACACAATCTCCACAGTACCACTCGTTTTGTTAAAAACCCGTTTGTTTGGTGAGTTTGGCACATAACCTAGGAAGTATCCTTCGTCAGCCTTTTCACCAAACTTCGGTTGATATTTTGTTCTTAAAAGTGTGCATGGTACTCCAAACGGTTCGAATCCAGTTAAATTAGGTGGCCTTTTATTCAAAATTTCATAACATGTTTTGTTCAATGATTTGACTGTAAGGACTCTATTTAAAATATGGCACGCGGTATTCACTGCCTCCCCCCAAAACATGGTAGGAAGCTTTGAATCCGAAAGCATAGTCCTTGCAGCCTCAATCAATGTTCTGTTTTTACGTTCGGCCACCCCATTCTGTTGAGGTTCATATGGTGCACTGAATTGATGCACGATGCCCTTTGATAGGCAATATACACCAATTACAGAGTTTTTAAATTCAGTCCCATTATCACTACGAATATGTTTAACCCTCGTTCCGTAGGAGTTTTCTACGACTGCAAGATCTATCTAGACGCGGATCCGTTAACGAGTGCGGAATCCTCGTTGACGGTCAGACGGACAACTCTCAACCAACGGAAACACGGAGACTATTAGACGCTGAACGAACGACACACGAACGATCCTACGTACTAATTCTCTCCGAAACGGGACTCACCAAGCTGATAAACTCGAGATCGCCTCTTGCTCAATTCCTCACGAATTCTGCAAAAAGTCTGCTAATCATTCGAGTCTATCCCTAATTATAGACCCTGATTCGAGTCTGTTGTGGGCCAACCTCGAATCTGGCCTAAGGCCCATTCGAATTTGTCCATCTGACAGATTCGAATCTAACCTATTTTCGAATCTATGGTCTCATTCGAATCTATCTCAGATTCGAATGTATCCCCTTAAGTGATTCGAATCTAGCCTTTTACATAAACAACTAAGTGTTTGAAACTTATGATATTACCTTATGACTGATTTTATCTTTGAGCTTTATGTTTGAACTTCTTGTAATACGTTACATCAAGTTCAAACATACAAACACTGATAAAAATCAATCATACATAATATATATACCAAACATATGCTAAATCACAATGTAAGACAACTTAGACTGCTATCGTCACACGGGATGTACCAACAGATCGTGTTCGTTCGTACAGCTTGTTGATAGTCTCCGTGTTCCGTGTGAGAGTTGTTTCCGTCAACCCATTAACGAGGATTCCGCACTCGTTGACGGTCTCGCATCTAGATAGATCCGTAGTGTATTCAATACAAGGTTATTGGTTTTATACTCTGATTGATTCAAACCAGTTAATCTTAGGTAGTGATTTTGATCTTGACAGTCAAAGTATGTTAAATTGCATGAATTTGATGATAATCATGAGAAATGTATGTTGAGATATATGTTTAGATGATATTAGTTAATTTGCCATGATTAATTTCTAGAATATAAGTTGGATTTATAAAGTTGGTTGCCTAAATGTGCATTTAATTTATAATTTATAAACTTTGGGTAATTGGCTAGAAAATGCATTTTATGTGCTAAATGGACTTTTATTGATATACTGAATGCATGTTTAGTACCTAAAGTAATGGCAAGTTAAGACTATATATATAGCAGATATGTGCATAATTGAGCGTAAAAGTGTGTGTGTATATATATGCATCTAGACATATTGAGCGTAATTGTGAAAAATGTAATTATAAGTTACATTATTAAATTTATCTTATACATAATTGATTGATTGGCAACTTGTAGATGGCAAGACGAACACGCCAAAGAACTCAAAATGTTGATGTACCAGTAGATTGGATCCCCAACTGTTTGTTATCCCAACAACCTCAGGATAGTAGAACACAACTATTCCTTTATAAAAAATATTCTAACGTGTGTTAGTGGAAAATAGGATTAGGAGATAGGATTTCGAGGATTTCGGAATTCCGTATCTTTTTGATTTCTTAGGTTGGGAGGGAGTATTCGACCTAGGCGGCCCACATATTCTTCAGGCCGACGTGGTAGAGTGGATGTCTACTCTTCGGAGGGAGACATGTAACATTTATAATGAGATGAGGTTGATAGGCACCGTCCATGGTAGGGACGTGGCGATGGATGCTAAAATCCTTCGCCAATTATTTAACTTAGATACTGGGGTTGGCAACGAAGGGTCTACCCAACGCGGGCACGAGTATAAATCTGAGGCCCAATTGGCTTTTATCGATATGACCTGGTCGGGAGAGTGGGTGGAGCAGGTGTGTAAGGTGTTTAACCAAAGCACCGAGGAAGCTGAGGCTTCCACTTCCTATTATAGGAAGAATTTGTCCCCGAGATGCAAGGTGCTTCACAAGATAATTGTGAATAATATCTTGTCGCGAGATAGCGACCTCTCTAAGGTCAGACACAGGGACATCACTGTTCTTTACGCCCTTCTCAAGGGTAAGCCCCGACTGTCCTTTGCATGGATATTCATTAATGATAACTGGGCTATGTACGACACTAGAGAGAGGACAATCATCCCACACGGATGGTTATTCTCTACATTTCATAAGAGGATGGGTGCACTTTCACCTAATTCCTTTGCTTCTCCAGTCTCGGCGACATACATTATGGTCGCCATGTTCCTCACTCTGATTTTTAGGGAGGTTGATGAGGGGTTTGATAAATATTCCACGAAGAAACTAATCGGTCATTTATCGAGGATTACACCGAGGATGAAAGGAGAGAGAGACAGATTAGAAGGCCGCGAATGAGGTGGAAGTTCGGCCTGAAGAGCTGAACTGGGTAGCGTCTACCTCGCACAGTCAAGGCAATGACGATGCTGACTTTAACCGCGTTATGCGGCGGTTAGATGATTTAGTGGTGGGTCAAGGTGAGTTCCGAGAGGACGTGACCCAGAGATTAGATGAGATGAATGGGAGAATGTCCCAAATTTATGATAGGGTTGATTATTTGTCGGGTCGGGTAGATCAGATTCAGGATGGACAGGGAGCTTTGGCATACAAAAAAGCTTATTACCAGCACCATAATTGGGCGTACTGGGAGGGGGTCTGACATCACGAGGATTTCCAGGCCGGTTTTCCATATCAGTCATATGCTGATTATACTATGCCCAACTACCAGTACTATAACCCTGCCGTAGATACTTATCAGCGCTACCCAGCGCATGGCAAGCAGGATTTACCATACCAAGTCCCCATTCACTTGATTTCACATCCACCACGAAACCCCGCTGATCAAGGCCCATATGGGGATTTCTTCAGCAGCGTCTTCGGTCCTCCTCCTCCATAATGATGATTGGCTACCATCTTTCCTTGTTCTTTGTTCTTTATTTTCTGTACTTTAATTTATATTTAGTTGTAGTCTGCATTTTTATTCTAGTAATGTCTATTCTTATTTTTCTTAGCCGAGTCCTTTTATAGATTTTAATGATTATATAGTTCTACAAATCTTCCCCATTTGAGTCCTGTTGCCGATCAGGCCGTGGAAAATGATGATAAATAGGAAACATATGTACTCGGGAATTGGCTAGTGTTGATATGATATTCTATAATTAAGAAAAGAGTCGTAATAATAGTTAATATTTTTGTTATGTAAATCAAATTCAAGTAGGTTAAATTATACTTGGGCTTAAATATAAGTAATGTGTCAAAAGATTTTGGAAGTTCATGCAATAAGGGGGAGAGCTTAATCCCATTTTTAGCCTATCAAAACGGTTTAACTATAGTCTAGATGGTTCGGGAAATTAAGTCATTCGGGGTACCACTCAAGCCTAATCCCCTACAACCATCTGGTTTGGGATTGATTGACCAAAATCTCGCTACATTGACCAGCTAGATAACTTGAGTCGGAAAATTATAGATATAAGTGTGGCACTAAAAATAACAAAATTGTCGTAAACATGCATAGAGGGAAAAGATGGTCAAGAGACCCACGTGTTTTAAGTTTCGTAACCTTGAGCTAAAAGGGTATTTTCCAAGAGTCAGATACATTATAAAAATTCTAAGGAAAATATATTTTAATTGAAAATGGCTTTGGCTTATATGATAAAAGTTTTAATGCATTATTGTGAAAGCTAGCTTAACTTAGAAATTCTAGACGCACTGTTAATACATGCCCAGTACATAGTTAGGTCTGATTCCAAAAGCTTGTTCCGGGACGACCAAGAGTTAAGTTGGGGAGGTTTGATAGGACTATAATTTTACTTGTTGTCGGTATCATTTTAGGCTCATTTTAAGCACATATGCTTCATAGCTTCCATATTATTACTCCTAAATTGTGTTTTAGGTCAAGAATTCAAATGAAAGCAGCTCGAGAAAATTCAGCGCGAAGCGAGCCAGTGGGGGCGCAGACCTGAGCCACCCTACGTTGCAAAACAGAAGATTTCAGAGTTAGAGAGAACTTCCAGCGCAGCACAGCGTAGAGCCCGCCGTAAGCGCAGGCCTGCGCTGGTGCGGCATAATTGCTTAGCAGACGTGTTTTTGAGCCCAAAACCCTAAAAATCACTCCCTTTATAAATAGAGGTCGATGGAAGCTGATTTGGGAGGTCCCGAAAGTGTTGAAAAAAGTGACGAAGCCCTGCCGGAGTGGATTCACGATTCGAGTACGAAGAAGGTGGTTTGCAATCGTTCGAGCTACGATGATGTCTCCAACCATTCCCGGTGAAGAGCACACGATGACCGGCTAAACACCATAGCCGTTTACGAAGGATCTACGACTAAGTTTTACATTCTAGAATTTTACTTTATGTTTTGATGTATTTCGTGTTTCTTGAAAATTTTATGTGTAATGCAAATGATAAGCATTCGGTTACTATTATGAGTAGATTGTTTGATTGGTAAAAGCAAGATAGTTCATATTGATGGTATTATTTTTGTCGAGTCCATTAGTGTACGGATTAAGACAAGTAATGAACGTTTCATGCGCTATGCCGAGATTTATTGATTAATGTCTCTATGATTAATTTAATTACGAAGTTGATTATGTCTATGTGATCGTTTGCATGATATTCAAGTGGGTAATAACTTATGCCGTAGTGATTCCGTAAATGGTTATCTTCTAATTGCTTTGTTAATCAATTCGTTAGTTGTTTGTCATTGCTTTAGTTTTAATCTAGTCGTAACCATTATTACAAACAAATCACTCAATTTACTATTTAATCGCTTTTAATAAAATTAAAAAAACTAGCTAATTTAACCTAATTCACATATGCACTCCCCGCGGATTCGACCCTTACTTCTCCAAGCTAATATATAGACTTAAGGTTATTTCTACGGGCCACAACGACGGCTCGTCAAATCCCTAATAGTCTGAGATTCTGAATTTGCAAACGCGAGAAGCTCTTCGGTCAACGTCATGACCGGGATCCCTGGAGGAATGATAGGGTCATAGAAGTATTTAATCTGAAAATCACAACTGACATCTCGTGATTTCGGCATCTGATCTCTGGGATTTTCATCAAGCAGTATGATATGATCATTTGGAGGAATCGTTCAGCAGGGTCGAACTTTCTGGCTCTCCGTGTCCATTTAGCTTGTATGACTACAATTAAATCAATCCACAGCATCTATGCATAGTTATGATGGCGATTATAGGCAATGAGGTGGAATATGCAGAGAATTTGGAGGCTTGCTCGATCTGTACCTTTGACTTTGACCGTTAGGTACCAGTCAAAAATAGAATATATGTAGTACCACGGGCCTAACAATCGCCTTCTGTAAAATTGTGAGGCCATTTCAAGGGGTCCATCATACCCTAGTTGTTGTATCTCTCTGCAGCTCTGTTCTTTGGGCGAGTCTTCATAATACTCGAGTTTGCCAAGAAAAATTCTAGGACGTGGAAGCTGCACGATGTGTCTGAATTTTTGGAAAGGAATTTCCACTGAGAGATCTTCTATATCACCCGCAATATGTTCATTTTCTGGATCAGTGTGATAAGAGTGGGTGTTCCAGAACTACTGTAGGTAGACTTGGGATGGACGGGGTCTTGGGTGGCTGGTTATCGCATATGATATTCGGTGGCCTAGCAGTATTTCTTCAACCACTCAATTTAAGAGGCGAAGGTCTGTATATCTTTTTCTGTTTTGTTCAAGAAGGCCGGATCAAGTAAGAAGTTTGGGTCTTATTTCAAGCCAAAGTTGTTTAGGAAAGATTTTCTCTGAGGCTCTAGGGGGATATGCAACAAATCTTGAGGTGAGATGCTCATCAGATTGGTGATTTAGGTCAGAGTGTTGAGGGCTAGGAGGAGGTACATTCTCTCCGGAATGAGATTGGGACGCCATCGTACCCGTAATGGCTATTGCGCTCATGGATTCGCAGTAGATTAGAATGCGGTTGAGTCTGAAGCCATAGTCTCGGAGGTGAGTGCGCATCCAAAGTAGTTGTGAGTAGCAGCTTGCAGCAGCAACATATTCAGCTTCTGCGATGGGCAAAGAAACAATGTACTGTTTCTTTGATTCCCAACTTGCCAGTTTATCTCCGAGGAACTAGATATAACTCGACGTGCTTTTCCTGTCATGTTTGCAACCTGCATGATGTTCTGAGTAAGCAGTTAGTTCAAAACCGGTTCCTTTCGGATAATAGAGAACAAGGTTAGGCGTGCTTCTTAAGTATCGGAAAATTCATTTAATAGCAGCCAAGTGTGACTCTTTAGGATCTGCTTGAAAACGAGCACAGAAACATGTAACAAACATGATATCTAGTCTACTTGCGGTTAAATAAAGTAAGTAACCAATCATTCCTCGATAAGCCGTGATGTCAATGGATTTACCCATCGGATCGGCATCAAGCTTTGAGGTAATTGACATGAGAGTTTTCATAGGAGTGCTGTTTTCCATCTTAAATCTCTTTAGGAGATCATGGATGTACTTTGACTAATTTATGAGAATCCCGTCAGAAAGTTGTTTGACTTGTAATCCTAGTAAAAAATTCATTTCCCCCATCATACTCATCTCGAACCTCGATTTTATTAATTTTTAAAATTCTTCACATAGTGAAGGTTTTGTAGAACCAAAAATAATGCCATCTACATAAATTTGAATGAGTATAATGTCATTACCTTTATGTCATATGAATAAGGTTGTGTCCACCTTACCTTTGGAGAAACTGGAATCGAGTAGGTATTGGTTAGACTATCATACCATGTCCGAGGGGCTTGTTTTAAACCGTATAAGGCTTTGTCGTGAGCATTGACAAATATTGGTCAAGACTCATCGACAAATCCTTCAGGCTGGTCTACGTACACCTCCTCTTTTAAAATTCTGTTGAGAAACGCAGTCTTAACAGCCATTTAGTAGACGATGAAGTCTTTGTGTGCCGCGTATGCCAGGAAGATGCGAATTGCTTCAAGTCTGGCTACAAGGGCAAACGTCTCATCGTAGTCGATTCCTTCTTGTTGGCGGTATCCCTTAGCCACAAGTCTGGCTTTGTTGCGGATGACAATTACGTTCTCATCTCTTTTATTCTTTAAGATCCATTTGGTGCCGATTATGGATCTATCCTTTGGTCATGGAAGTAACCTGCAAACACGTATTGGTGAAGCTCGTCATGCATGGGGATCACCCAGTAAGGAACTCGTAAGGCTTCAGCGATTGTTGTAGGTTCGACCTTACTCAGGAATGCGGCGTCCATGCATTCTGCGTTTGTGGCACATCTGGTTCAAACCGGAGCGGACTTATCCCAAATCATTTGAGATTCAAGGTGGGATAGATTCCATTTTCCCATGAGCGATACGAGGTCGTCTGCGGATTGGGGTGAATCGGTGGGGATTACATCATTAGTAGAGTATCGGCCGGTATTGATGGAGATTTTTTCGGAATCACTTCTGGATTCGGGTTAGGGACATTAATACCGGTTGGAGTTTTGAGAGAGGGCGGTGTGGAGTCAGTTGGTATAGGCTCAAATGGATTCCTATTGACTGAGCTTTGACAGACTTCATTTGTATCTGCATCAGATATAGAAGAGGCGTTAGACTTAGGTTTTAGATATAGAAATTCAAATAAAATATCTAAGTCTAAATCATCTTGGTCTTTTGAGTTGGTAGTTGTTGATGCAAATGGTGTCTGATGAGGTTCAGACTGGTGATGAGGAACCGGATCTGAATTAATTTGTTAAGAAACGTTTTCGGACTCAGCTAAATCATCGAATGTGATGTTCACACTCTCATTAACTGTCTTGGTGCGCTTTTTGAACACCCGATAGGAGGCTTGAATTCCTCGAGTATCCGATGAAGATCGCTTCATCTCATATTGCATCGAACTTACCGAGATTATCTTTATCGTTAAATATGAAACACCTGCAACCAATTCCACGAATGTGTTTCACATTAGGTGTACGTTTATTAATAATCTTATAGGGTATTTTGCAAAACTGTTTATTGATGATAGATCGATTTTGGGTGTAACACGCAGTGTCAACAGCTTCAGCCCAAAAGTGCAAAGGCAGCTTGAATTCTGTGATCATTGATCTTGCTACTTCAACAACCGATTCTGTCGTTACACAACACCGTTATGTTTCGGGTTTCTGGAAGCAGAATATTGATGGGTTATACCGATGGAATCCAGGAATGTAGATAGTTCCTTGTTTTTGAACTCTGTACCTATGTCCGTGTGGATGGATTGGGCTTAAAGTTGGAGATTAACTTGAGTCAATTTTAGAAAAGAAATGCTCAAGTCGGGTTTCTAGTCCTTCGTGCGTAGAAACTTCACCCAGGTATAGCTTGAGAAGTCGTCGACCATCACTAATATATACTTCTTGACATTGATGCTCTGAATGCGCATTGGATCGCACAAATCCATGTGGATTAACTCCAGGGGTTATGTAGTGTGTGGCATTGGTTTCAGTTTGTGTGAGGCTTTCTTGATTTTGGTCTTTACACAGGCTGCACACAGTTGATCTTTGTCGAACTTCAGATCCGGTTGGCCTCATACAAGACGATTTGAGGCAAGCTTCGTTAGGTTTTTGAAGTTCAGATGAGAGAATCTCTTGTGCCATAACCAAGATTGATGAGATGATGCTTTTGAGAGAAGGCGAATCGACTTGTTGACTTCCACTTTGGATAGGTTGACAGCGTACAGATTTGAGCGTCGAGTTCCAGTAAGAAATTCTATACTCGTTGGAGACCGAATGCAACATCTTCTAGCTTTGAATGATAACTAAAGTCCTTTATCACAAAGTTGGCCAATACTAAAGAGATTGTCAACAAGACAATGGACATAAGAAACTTGAGTTATTTTAAGATTGCCCATTTCGAGATCCCCAAAACCACAAATTTGAGCAACCCCGTTGTTGCCTAATATCACCGACCCACCATTAGATGTTGTGAAGTTGGAAAGAAGATTCTTTCGACCAGTCATGAGCCTTGAGCAGCCGTAGTCTAGAATCCACACATGTGCCCCGATCAGTGTGTGTAGCAATTGAAGACCAGGTTCTGAACAGATTGTTCAGAAACCATTGAAGTGAAGCATGGGTCCTAATCCGAGGTGATTAGAAACCATTCTTGCAGGACAGTTAAGCGACATTTTGTAGCCAAACTGTATGATATTTGGGTCCTGACTGATAAGCATTTACGGTAATTAAGGTTCTTAAGAAATAAACCGCCGTAGATCTTATATGATGTACATTTACAGTCTTTGTTAGCAGGAAGACAATCCTTAGGAATCCATATAGACTTATATTTTGTAGGTTTGTTAGGTTCCTTTTTAACCTTTTGTTTAGGTATGCGATGACGTTTGTGTTTGATTACAGGAGCATAGTGTAGCAATGTAGGCATAGAGAAACTAAGTGGGGTTTTGGACAAATTAAACAACTGCTTAAACAAATAATTCTTAACATTAACATTATTCAAAAGACCACACTCATTCAAAGCAGTACTAGAAATAAAATCAACCACAGTTTTGTCTTTGATTACATTGGAAACTAGGGAATTAGAAATAACTGTAAATTGCTCATTGATTCTTCAATTTAGATGTCGTCTTTTGTGTTGTGCCCTTTGGGTTTACTCGGTAGTCTGAAAGGAAATGCACAACTTTGTTAGCATTAGCAGATTTCGACTCAATAATCGTTTTGTGCGATTTTTTGTTTCTGAGAATTCTTCTTGACCTTTTTACAGGAACCAGTGGAATTTTCGATAACAATTTAGGAAGTGTTGCCGATATGCTTAGTGCCAGGAACGATCATCGGTGCTTTGCCTTTCCTTATTTCAGAAAGATGTTGCTTTCTGTCAGAATCAAATCACCAAAGATTAACTAGTTTGAATAAATCAGAGTTAAACCAATAATCTTGTTTTGAATCAAATTCCAATTAAGAAGTTTGCGGAATAACACTTAATTGTTTTAAGAAAACTTTCAGAACAGTAAGAACAGAATAAGTAATACAGAAAACACTATTAATATCAAAACCTTTGTATTAATAACCACTGATTACAGGAACCTCTAATCTGTTTGATTAGAAGAAGAACACAAGTTGTTCTTAGGGTTTTACAACCTTAGAGGCTTGAGAAAACTTAATCAGAATATGAGTTTCAATTTCATTTGCTAAGCACCGATTGCATAAGAAAGACCTAGTCTATCTCTATTTATAACCTTCTGATTTGTTTCCTTAACAAACTGTGATTTCCCTTGAGTAGATATCTTCAGAAGATCTTCAAATCTTAATATCTTTATCACTTCCTGATTTGTAGCACTTTTGTTGTCATCTTCTGAAACAGCTTGAATTTTATCTCCAGCAGCTTGATCATTTTGAACTAGCAGCTCGAGATTCTTGAACTAGCAGCTTGAACTTTGTAATTACATAGAGATACTACTACCAATTTGAGAAATCCGAACTAACAGCTTGACATACTTAGTTTATTTCCCAACAGTCTCCCCCTAACATAAATTTTTAACTAAGACTTTAAATTTTCTTACAGGTTCAAAAATAAGGAAATATTTACAAAGTAAAACTGTTATGTACAAACTAAGGCTACCAAAAACTTACATATTTACAGTTGTGCAAGTTTCTGCCTTAGAGCATTTATAAAGTTTTTTTCAACTCTACATTATCACAATTTATATTCACTGTATTCATCTGATGTAGCCATTCTTTTGGAAGGTCAATAAATTCAATACCATAGAATCTGCTGGATCCATTTGCCAGTTTGAGTCTATATGACATGGATTTTTCATATAGATCAACCTATACAATCTTCATTTCCTTGGCAGTTTCTATTTCTGATTTTCAAGTTTCTGGTTCCATGATGCTTTGAAGACCTACCATGAAGTTCTGAACCCATACAATTGGAGATCTAGAGTGACTAGCCTTTCCAATATTGTACATCTGAGTCAGCTCTACTATTGTCATCCTTTGAACAATCTGAAACATGTTCTTATATTCTTCATCTTTATCAAATTCTCTTTTAATCACAAAATGATGTATTAAGTCAATGTTATCCTTTGACTTCGCGTACCATAAATTAATTGGTGGTTTTGAAAAGTCACTCTTATCTATTACTTTCTCTATCTCCATAGCCTTCCGCATTTGCTGTTCGAACATAACCTTCTTTAGTTTATCAAACTTTGTTTGAGAAATTTCTTCTGGTTGAGACACAGCAACAGTTTGAGAAGGTTCCATTGATTGAGACACAACAACGGTCTAAGAAGGTTCTTTGACCTTCAGGGGCTTTGGCTTTAGCAGTGGCTTCATCATAAAAAGCCTAAAGTTTCTTTGTAGTCCATGTCTCTGCAATTGCCCTTGGAACTCCAGCACTTGCAGAATGTACTTGCTAATTTATTAGAAATCTTCTGTGCTCTGCCTTTAAATGCCCTGTTGGCCTTTTTCTCTTCTTTTGTCCCTCTTTGACAAAAAATCCATGTAGATTGTCACTAAGGGTTTCATCATCACCCATAGAAGCTTGAGCTTGTTGGTCAAAATTTGGTCTTGTTCTTCTGCAAGCCTTCTAGCCAGTTCAGTTATGAGGTTAGTGACTTGAATTAGTTGTAATGGTTCAGGGGGTTTAGTGTAATTCCCTGATAATTAGATTAGAGTTAGTCTGGGTTAGTTTAATAGAATTAGTATAAATAGGACATATGGGTTAATGAGAACAACAACTCAAATTGTAGTCATGTAACCCAATTTGTTAGTGAAATTGAATATTCTTTCTTTCTTAATTCACATTTGTGGGTTTTCTGATTTTGTTGAGTTCTTGGTTTCTGGTCTGCCATTTTGTTTCTGAAATTCCTAACAAGTGGTGTCAGAGCCAGGTTAGGTTCTTAGATTATGCTTCTTGATTCTCTTGGTCTCCCGTTTAAATTTCGTAATTGAAATCAGCAACCGTTCTTCGTTCATGTACCTGAAATTGTTTTTTGGCTTTCTGAATTTTGAATTTGCGTTGCTGTAACTTGCCTTTTTTTGACGATCGTTTTGCCAAACTTGAAGTCCGATTCAATAGATCGATTCTGTTTTGTTCATATGGATGTGTCCTGCTTGGATTTTTTGAATGGCGACTATTTTTTATTCTGTTTCGCAATTGAAGAAGTCGGCCTGTGAAATTGCTTCTGAATTTGTATTTGCCACTGTGATAGTGCCAATGAATCTGGAAATCAGCCATCGATTCAAGTTTTGGAATCGATTTGGCTATTGTTTTTAACCATCATCGTTGACGCTGTTGAGTTTGGTGATCGGAATTATGAAATTGACGTCTATGACTTGATGTTCAGTTTAAGGTGGAGTCGGCAATTGAAATTTAATTTTGACTTTGGAGGTCATCTTGGCAATCTATTTTCCAATTGGGTGGTGTTGTGTTTGATTTTCATTGAAAGAAATCAAGTTCAGATTTGGGTCATTCGTCTTGGTCTCGTTGTTTTCTTTTTCTTGGTTCGTTTGAGTTTTGGGTTTCAAGAAAACGAATTCTTGAACGTTGCTACTGTTTTGAAATATGAATTCGCAAGTCGTAAGAAATTGGTTTGGATGTTAGGGTTTAGTCTTGAATCAAGTTTGGATTTCGGTGATTTGTATTTATCTCGGGTTTTTCTTTTCTTGATTCGTTTTGAAGACGTAATGGTCGTTTTGGGTTTCTTGAATGACGATTCAAGATAGGTGTCGACTCATTGCGTTTGTTCGGTTTAGTATCGGAATTGGAGCTGCATTTTGTGGGATTCGCATTGATTCAAGAAGTCGTTTTTGATTTTCGTTCGGTGTTGATCGAATTTCGAGTTGTTCGATTTTGAAGGCATTTAGATGGCGATACAAGTTCCATTTGATTTTTTGATTTGTTTTTTATGGCGGTTGTTTTCGGATTGTTTCGTCATGTCGGGGAATTGTATCGATTAGTTTAGCGATCAACGTTTGGGTTATGGCGTTCCAGTTTGTTCAAACCGTGATTTGGATTCCGTTGTCGATCGTTTGTTTGCCGATTTGGAGTATTAATCTCGACTTTGGAGTTTGAATTTTGATTGGCCCTTATCATCATTTGGGTGGAGTTTCTCATTCTTTTCTGGTTACCCTAGTTTTTGGGGTATTTGGGAGAAATTACACATTAGTATTTAGTTGTGATGATCGTTGTGTTTTGGCAGGATTTTGTTGATCGGTTGATAGTTTCCGGCGTTGTTTTTGGGTCATCGATTTTGCATTGTTTCGAGCCGTTTGGATATTTTCTTATGGTTTTGATATGAGTTATCGTCTTTGTTGTGACATTTGGTTACCGGTTGATTTTGGATATGGCTTTTTTGTTCTCCGGTTTGTTGGTTTTGGTGCATACTGGTGTTTTAGGTCGCATATGTGATATTTGATATTTGTGGCTTAGGGATTAAAGTTTTGAAATTTGGGTTTGTATTTTGGATTTGAATTTGGTAGTGTGTTTCCAAATAGGTGGAGTAACACAAATTATTTTTTGGGATTTGTTTGTTTTGTTTTTGAAATTCAAGTCAAGGTGGAGATTTGTGAGGTTAGTGACTTGAATTAGTTGTAATAGTTCAGGGGGTTTAGTGTAAGTCCCTGATAGTTAGATTAGAGTTAGTCTTGGTTAGTTTTATAGAACTAGTATAAATAGGACATATGGGTTAATGAGAACAACAACTCAAATTATAGTCATGTAACCCAATTTGTTAGTGAAATTGAATATTCCTTCTTTCTTGATTCGCATTTGTGGGTAATCTGATTTTGTTGAGTTCTTGGTTTCACTTCTGCCATTTTTGTTTATAAAATTCCTAACATCAGTAACAGCAGCAACTTGAGCTTCTTTAGAAATAAACTTTATCTTTGGCTCTTCAGTTAAATGCCTTTGCCTTTGCCTGAGACAGTTGTTTGGACTGTTGAGGATGTTCCTTGCTTTCCTTCTTTGATTAAAACACCACCTGGCTTTTTAAGATGAACAACTTGAACTTATGAACTTACAGTCTGAGAAACTGGTGGAACTGTTAGACCAGAAATTGGAACTGCCAGAGGCGATCCTGGACTGCTTGAACTGAATATGGTAACTCCTGATTCTCCCCCTTTTTGGATGCATTGCTTTGATCAGAAGGACCAAAAACCTTTGCTAACAGGGTTTGAATCTGCTTCTCTTGTTGCACAATCATGGACCATAGAGCTTCAACCCTACATGGAATTGGGCAAGCTTTGCTAACAGGGTTTATTGTAAGAGCGTGGTAGATAGATGAACTGCGGAGAAAGTCCATCATCTCGTGAAATGGTTGCAGTTCAGCATGCTTTAGGGTGTAAGGAAGGCAGTTGTGTTCTTTGACAAAATCCATTCTGGCTCAAGAACAAAAAGATTTAGGGTTTGGCTTGAGGATTAGGGAATCGCGAAGAGAGGGAATTTGAGGTCTCTGGTTTAATATTGAGAAACTGGTAGTTGTAGCTGAACGAAACTGGGACTTTTAAGGGTTTTGGGTTTATAATATCTAGTCCCGCGTTCAAATTCCTTGGAAATGACTGAAATGCCCTGCACACCTAACAGACGAAGTGAAAACAACTAACAGTTCGAGAAAATACACTAGTAGCTTGAGAATATTCTTAAGTTGTTAGTTATAAACAGAGCAATTTTTGTTTGAACAGTTCCCCCCCCCCCCCCCCCCCTTTAACTAAACACATAAAATACAGAATTTACTCAATTTACAAAAGATTTTAATTAAGAGAGATTAATCCGTGTTTACCATACCAATATTTGATACTAGAAAAGTGAATCTTCCTACATCAAAAGGTTTAGTAAAAAGATCTGCTAACTGATCATCAGTATGAATTACGGTAACTTGAATTAACTTCTTTTCGTTACAATCCCTTATAAAATGAAATCTAATATATATATGCTTACTTTTTGGAAACTTTACTAGATTTTGTACAATACTTATTACACTTGAATTGTCAATATAGATAGGAGTATATTGAAAGTTCATACCATAGTCTCTTAGTTGGTTCTGAATCCACATAACCTGAGAGCAACAGGTAGCAGCTGCAACATATTCTGCCTCAATGGATGATGTGGATATTGTGGTTTGCTTCATGCACTGCCAAGAGACTAGTCTTGCTCCTAGATATTGACATCCTCCAGTTGTTGACTTCCTGTCTATATTGCAGCCTCCATAGTCACTATCAGAATATGTTGTTAATTCAAGAAGAGAATCCTTTGGATACCATAAGCCCAAGTTGGGTTGGCCTTTTAGATATCTAAAGATCCTCTTAACAGCAAACAAGTGTGAATCCTTTGGAGCACATTGGAACCTGGCACAAACACAAACAACAAGCATTATATCAGGTCTAGAAGATGTTAGATACATAAGTGAACCTATCATATATCTATACAAGCGTATGTCCACATCTACTCCAACTTTATATGCATCAAGCTGCTTGTGAGTGTCCATTTGGGTGCTTGCAATCTTTCTATCCTTGTACCCAAACTTCTCCAGAATTTCATTCACATACTTTGATTGACTGATGAAGAAACCAGTTGGCTTCTGCTTGACTTGCAGAACTAAAGTTAATTGTCCCATTGAACTCATTTGAAACTTCTTGTGCATCAAAGTCTCAAATCCCTTGCAAAGCATGTCATTGGTTGATCCAAAAAGGATATCAAGAACATAGATCTGAACAAGTAAGATCTCTGTTTTGATAGTCTTTGTGAACAATGTCTTGTTTAAAGTACCTCTTTGAACCCATTCTGCAGCAAGTAGGAAGACAGAGTGTCATACCATGCTCTAAGGGCTTGATGTAACCCATAGACCGCTTTATCTAACTTGTAGACTCTGTCAGGATACTTGTAGTGTTCAAACCTAGGAGGTTGCCACACATATACCTCCTCATCAATTATACCATACAGGAATACAGACTTTACATCCACTTGATACACTTTGAACCCTTTGTAGCTTGCATAGGCTAAGAACAGTCTGATAGCTTCAATCCTTGCTAATGGAGCAAAGACATCATCATAGTCTATTCCTTCTTCTTGAGTATAGCCTTGACCAACTAGCTTTGCTCTGTTCTTGATCACTATACCTCTTTCATCCTTTTTGTTCCATCCTGAATACCCATCTTGTACCAATTGCCCTCTTCCCTTTAGGCAATTCAACCAGTTGCAACACATTCTGAATCTTGAACTATAATAGCTCTTCTTGCATGGCTTCAATCCAGGATGGATCCTTCAGTGCCTCAGATGCCTTCTTTGTTTCTAGCTGTGACATGAAACTGGCATGTTCAAATGCAGCTAGACTGAACTCAGGCACTTCTTCTTCAGAAACGGTTGTTTCCTTGTGGATCATATTCCTTGTCTACACAGTTGTGCGTGGATATCCCATAATCTGGTTAAGTGGATGATATTTGTCAATCCTGAGTGTAGGTTGGTGTCATCACCTTCTGCACAACTTGATGATTCTGCTTTAAGTGTAACAATATGTTCTGGAGTTGGGACTTCTTCCCTGTTTTATGGAACTGTTACTTCATGAGTTGGGACTGGTACCTCAAACTCTGGACCTTTGTCTTGTTGATCAACCAAGACCCCAGGTGGGTCACAAGTAAGAAGTGGTAGAATATAGTGTTCATCCCAACTATCAGAATCTTCAACAGTTTGAGTCTTTGTGCCAACAGTCTGAACTTTTGTGCAGGCAACAGGAGGATTTGTACTGGCAGCATGAGAATTTGTGCTACCAGTTTTAGCATTGTTTCCAATTGTTCCTGCAGAATGCTCATCAATACTCAGAGAAATTGTTAGTGAATCTAAATCAAACAACCAATGAGGACCAGTTCCTTTAACATTTGCAGTGTTTTCATTAAACTCAGCATTGGCACTTTCTTCAATAATTTTAGATACATCGTTATAAACTCTATAAGCTTTGCTCTGTGTGGAGTGTCTTTCAAAGACTCCTTCCTCAGATTTACTCTCAAACTTACCTAAGTGAGTTTTAGTATACAGGATAGTGCATGGACAACCAAAGGGTTTTAGGAAGTTAACTAAGGGAATCCTATGGTGAAACAACTCATATGGAGTTTTCCCTTGTGACTGGACAACTTGAACCCTATTTAGAACATAACGGGCCGCATTAACTGCCTCTGCCCAGAATGTCATTGGCAATTTGGAATCAGCTAACATGGTCCTAGCAGCTTCTATTAATGTTCTATTCTTCCTTTCAGCTATCCCATTTTGTTGTGGTGTTCTAGGTGCACTATACTGTTTTGCAATTCCTTTCGAATCCCATAAACTGTTTAGATCATAATTTTTAAACTTAGTTCCATTGTCTGACCTGATCACCTTCACTTTTAAGTTAGATTGGTTTTAAATTTTTAGAATAAAGGATATAACTAACACAGCAGTCTCATCCTTAGTCCTAAGAAAATAGACCCATGTAAACCTGGTGAAATCATCAAAAATGACTAAACAGTAAGCTCTTTTATCCAAACTCAAAACTGTTGGACCAAAAAGATTCGTATGAAGGAGTTGTAATGCAGTTGAGATGGAATTTACTTCTTTGGCCTTATGAGAAGTTTTGTGTTGCTTGCCTTTGAGGCAGGCTACACAATGATCATCACATATGAACTCCTTCTGTAGTAAACCTCTTACCAAATTATGTTTGACTAAAACATTCATAGATTTGAAGTTCTTGTGACACATCCTTCTGTGCCAAAGGGCAGACTCATTAGTTGATGCTTTGGATATTAAACAGCTAAAAGTATTTGCAGAAGATAATTTTCCAGTGTCCAAACTGTATACATTGTCCTTTCTTAGTGTTCTAAGTAAAATAAGATTTTCAGGTATTTTAAAATCTTTGGATAGGACAATGCACTCAGAGTCTGTGAACAGAACAACATTCTTTTTGTCACATACTTGAGACACACTTAGTAAATTATACTTCAACTGTTCAACATACAATACATCATTAAAACTCATGTTACCTGCTTTGACAGTAACTTTAACTGTCACCTTACCTCATTTGGAGTTTCCTCCAAATGCAACATATCCTCCTTCAAAGCTTTTGAAATTTGACAGGCACTCAGAATTTCTTGTCATGTGCCTAGAGCAGCCATCGTCCACATGCCATCTTGTCTTAAGTTGGTTCCTGTGGTTGTCCTGCACAAATAAATGCTTAGTTAGTAGTGGAGTAAACCCAAACCGAGCTAGTTTTGGGTTGAACATGTGCATTAACATAACTAAATACAGTTTGTGTCTTTTTAAACATAGTAAGATCCACTGGTGGATTCTGTGATGAGTATTTAGTTATAACATGAGGTGTCCAGTTGTTCTTTCCAATTGTTGTTTTAACAGTGTCAGATGATGCACCAACAGTTCAAGATTTTGCCTTAGCAGTTAGAACTTTATGTTTGCTGTTAACAGTTTCAGATTTTACACTACCAGTTCAAACTTTTGGCTTTACAGTTCCAGATTTTACATCAGCAGTTGGAACTGTGTTTTTGCCTTTAACACACCATGCGTGTTTCACACTCTGTTTAGGTTTATTTAAAGCTTGTTTTTTTAGTACAGGCAGCTTTTTGTTGACCTTTACAAACCTGTGGTCAACTGTGTGCTTTTGGAACTGGTGTGGCAAGTTTTGAAGTCTTTAAAACTTTTTGCTTTTGTGAAACAGATTGTTTTTGAAAAATAGTTGGCCTTTCAACAATTGGCTTGTAAAGACATTGTTTGGCCAAATGGTTTTTCCTGCCACGGTGAAAACATCTTTTGACTGTTCTGATTGGAGAACTAGTTTTGTGTGACCAGAATTGATTCTTGTTCCTTTGATTTCCTCTCACCTGCTGTTGTTTGGGGAACTTTTGTACACCATGCTTTTGGCATGTGCACACTAGAACAGTTTTACCCTTTTTACCTGCTTTGGAAGAAGATGCAAAATTACAGTTAGAAGGTACAGATAAATTTGAAGCATGCATGTGTGCACTCATCTTCTCTTTACCTTTCAAACTGTTAGACTTATTCTTCATGCTGTTGGTTTCTTCCCTCATGCTAGTGGCTCTAATAACATTCTTACTCTCTCCGTTGGATGTATTAACCTTAATGGGGTGAGAAACTGGGTTTACTATGGGTTCACTCATGGTTTTATGATTACCCTCTTCTTCCTCATCATTACTATCGACATCAGTAAATAGTCCATCTACCAACTCAGGCTTATCCTCAAGGACATGATCTACAGTCTTCATCTTCTCATCTAAGGGTTCATTCACAAGCCTATCAGAAACTTCACTCATAGGATGAATGTATTTGTTATTATAAGGAGGTGGGGTGGCATTGTATCCTATTCCTTCCTTGGGATTTAGTTGAGACTTTACCCTATCTTTGAACTGAACTTCCATTAGGTGTTCTAACTTCTGGTTGGCTAACTTGAAGTTACCAAAATCAATGTTTATACTTTCTACTTTCTTGTTAGCCTCTAGCACCCTTTGTTTAGCCTCTTCTAGTTTCTTATTAAGGCTCTCTATCTTCTCTTCAAGTTCCTTTTTCTCCCACTCATGATATGTCCAATCATGTCCCATCTGAATCTCATTATCTTTATAATCATTGATCTGTTTTTCAAGATCCTCGATTGCCTGCATATACTCATACCTTCTCTGTTCCATCTTATCTAGAGTTTTACACATGCTTTCATTATGGTCTCTGTACTTTTTAACCATATTTTTGCATGCTGAGCAGCAGAGTTTAGCATTTACCTCATATGGTAAATCAGTGGAAGTGGCCCTTGTAGTTTCTGCCATAAGAGCTTCATTTTGATACTCTTCTTCTGTCTAGTCACTCCAGTCAAAAACATTATCCTCTTGTGAAACAAGAGCCTGTGAAGGTTGTGTCTGACTGGTCTTTTGGGTTCTTGGCTGCTGCTGACTTTATGATCTACACTCTCTAGCAAAGTGTCCAAGTTTGTGGCATTTGAAGCACTCAACCCTTGATTTGTCAAAGGGTGGCTTGCCTTCTGATCTGGCTTGAAAGTTTGTTCTGCAAGTCCTTTTGAGAAACCTCTTAGCCCTCATTGTCAGCATGGCTTGTTGCCACTTTAAATCCATCTCCTCTAGATCATCTAGATGGATTTGTTCAAGATCCTCAGGATTGAGGGCAAACAATCCTTCACTTGCAACAAAGGCCTCATAGTTGAACTCAGAGGAGTTGCCATCAGAACCTGTAAAAGAATCACAACAGTTTGATTTATCATTAGATGCAGATGATAATAGAGCAGTGTTTTTATTATAAAAAAATGTTTGTTTTTATTCTCTATTTCAGACTCAAACACTCTTAAGTTGTTGTAGAGATCATCCAACTCTATTTCATCTAGAGTATCCTTTGTTCTCCACTGTGTAGCATACATAGTCCACTCTTCACCAAGAGACCTGAGGAATTTTATGTTTACCTCTTCTTGGTCCAGGCTAACCTTAGCACTCTTCAATTCACCTATCAACTTATTAAACCTAAGATTTGAGTAAGGTTTTCATTTTTTCCACCAGTAAAATTCTCATACTGCTGTTTTAAAAGATCTTTTTGATTTATTTTTGTGCTAGCATTGCCATCAAATCTTTTCTATAAATCAAGCCATAGAGAATGAGCAGTATAGAACTTATTAAACTGATGTTGCTAAGCATGCGGTATAGCTATTTGTAAAATAGTGAGAGCTTTGACTTCATTCATACTTGCCTTCCTTTCAATCTTAGTTTTAGGAGGTGTTCTTTTAGGTTTGCCTTCAGCATCTAGTTTAGGATCAACTGCTGGAGGATTTTCAACAGCTTCCCATAGGGCATAATCAATAAATTGAATGTGCTGTTGAATCCTGAGTTTCCACATCTCGAACTCAGTGGGTTTGAGCATAGGCACTTTAAGTCCTTGCCCATATCCACTACTGCTGCTATCAAACTCCATTGAAGAAGAAGTTTTTAAAACATTCAGATATTTAAAAACGAAAGTTTTTGACTTTGAAACATAATAATAAAAAGGAAACCAATGTCTCAGATACCACTTGTCAGAATCAAATCACCAAAGATTAACTAGTTTGAATAAATCAGAGTTAAACCAATAATCATGTTTTGAATCAAAGTCCAATTAAAAAGTTTGCGGAATAACACTTAATTGTTTTAAGAAAACTTTCAGAACAGTAAGAACATAATAAGTAAAATAGATAACACTATTAATATCAAAACCTTTGTATTAATAACCACTGATTACAAGAACCTCTAATCTGTTTGATTAGACGAAGAAAGCAAATTGTTCTTCGGGTTTTACAACCTTAGAGGCTTGAGAAAACTTAATGAGAATACAAGTTACAATTTCAATTGCTAAGCACCGACTGCATAAGAAAGACCTACTCTATCTCTATTTATAACCTTCTGGTTTGTTTCCTTAACAACTGTGAATTCCCTTGAGTAGATATCTTCAGAAGATCTTCAAATCTTGAAATCTTTATCACTTCCTGATTTGTAGCACTTTCTGTTATCATATTCTGAAACAGCTTGAACTTTTTCTCGAGATTCTTGAACTAGCAGCTTGAACTTTGTAATTACGAAGAAATACTACTACCAGTCTGAGAAATCCTAACTAAGAACTTGACATACTTAGTATTTCCCAACACTTTCTCATTTCAGGGTTTAAGTCAGTGGCGTGAGATTTTTTTATAACCTTGGGACTCTTGATCATACAAACTTGTTGATTTAAACAATTTTGTTTTGAAACAATTTGAGATTCTTTAAGGGGCTAGAAGCTAATCTCGTTCTGTTGGGTACAAATATATATAGATATGAAAACAAAAAGTTGTAAAACTTCAGGGTTCATTTTGTAATTACACAATAGTTTGTATTGTGTATATATAAATAGAGTGTATTGTAGAAGGTGATAGAATATTGAGAAAAATTCATATCTGATTTTTTGACATTGTGTTTCGTACAAAGAAAGTCGAAGAGGGAAAATGACATTACAATGTAATATGTCTATTTCTCATATTAATGAAATCATTCAGTGTATTGTGATCTAGATTAGTTGTTATTAATTGTTTGATTCATGAATTGAATTGTTGATATATGAATTATCATGTTCCTTGTCAAATGACTTGACGTCGAGTTCAAAATTCTGTTCCCAAACCCAAAACAGCCTTCTTGCCTCGTTAAAATCATTTTCTTTTCTTAAAAAAATTCTCTGTCTGCATCAAACAATTCTTTGGTTTCTTTTAAAGCTAACTCAAGGGCATCCTATTTATCATATGGTTGTGAGGCGGATTCTAGATCTGATACTTATTTTTGAAAATCTATCCTTTCTTGCTCAAAATGTCGTGATGTTCTTTCCAATATCTATTCTAAATCAGAAGCCCGTTTTTCTAACTCAAGGGTATGTATTCACGAGGTTTTGTGGCCAAGTCTTGTTATAGGGCATTACAAATCCCCGACCCATGGTATCAACATAATATAATGGAATTTTCTTTTTGTTGATCATTTCTTCCATGACCTAGGACCAGTGAACCCTAAACAAACTCTAGATTTCAATTCTCTAGGTTTATACATATTTATGGTTTGATAAGTTTGGTCACGTTTATAAAATCTATCTTCCACGTCTTTGAGTTTTTCTCTTAATTTCGTTCTTTCAGCCAAGACAAACTCATGTTTTTGAATGAAGTCAGATTTATCTGGCTTAAGCATTTAATGATCGTATTCCACTTCTTCTTGTAACACTAAGATGTTATATTTCAAATCGGACTTTTCATTTTGAGCATTCTAAGGGCATTTTGAAGCACACATAGCTTTTTGGCTTCTTTTCTTAGTACTTTTAATTCAGAAAGACATTCTTCAGGAAGAATACTTACCTCTGCATCGGATGAGGAAGATTCCTTGCTTGTACTAGCAACCTGAGCCATCATAGACACTTCAGTTGTAGCTTCAGCTGGTTGAACATCGGCGATGAAACACATGTGATCTGCAACATCCACTTCATCACCATCAGTATGTTCTAGCCAGTTTTCTTCTTCAGCAAACAGAGCTCGAACGACATTCCTTTGTTTAGCGAGATTGAACTTCGTCTTGTAATAGTTCTCTTTTTCTGCTTAGGAAGACGAAATTCGCAAGCAAAGTGGCTAGGCTTTCCACAGTTGAAGCATCCTTTCTCTTTATCATCAGTCTTGCGTTCATCTACCTTCGGATTCTCAACTATTTCCTTCTTGTCATCATACTTCTTACTTTTAACTTCCCTTCCGAGTTTGTTTGAAATTTTAGGAAACATCATACGAAAGGCATTTGTGAGCAAAACAATTTGTCTCTGACGTTCAGTTGCCTCGGGATCAGTGTCAGCTTCTTTGGTATCGGACTCAGAGGACTCAAAAAGAAGTTTAAGAAGTTTAGCAGCTTTTGATGACATAAGTTTTTTATCATTGAGAAGCGTTAAAGAGTAAGATGTGGTGGGTTCATATACCTTTTTGGTTTCAGGCTTATCGGAGAGTTATGATTGATAGACCACTAGGCTATCAAACTGTTTGTGAATGTTGATGTCACTAATTTGTCGAATCAAGCAAACGAATTGTTTCCATTCGAGTTTTAACGAGTTTACCAACTTTCTATTCAGCTCAACTTGAGACTTGTTAACTCCATTCTATCATAGTTCATTCATCAGTGTGCAGTACCGATGATACGTGGTCTCTAGTAGCTCACCATCTTTTGCAAACAAAATATCATAGCTGTTGAGAGCATTTTGCTTCACGCTGTTTAGCATTCCGATCATTTCCTTGCATCTGCGTGATAATCTCCTCCCACATCTCTCGAGCAGTCTTAAAACTATCTACGCTGATGTATATTTCATCCGGACAGCCTGGATGATGAATTAGCGTGCTATTCTTTCAGCCTTCTTTCGATTCAGTTGAGCAAGTGTGAGAACTGCCTTATCACCGGCATCCATTCCGAGGTCAGCATCGGGTGGAAGGGGATGATTGAATTTTGTTGGACCGTTGTAGATTGAATTGAGAATGTCGTCAGCCAAATCATGACATTTGATGAAGTCGAGGAAACAGGATTTCCATAGAGTATAGTGTCCCCGATACAAGGTTGGAGGCCTATCGTCTGATCCCATTCCTAGAGTATCGCGATTCATGTTGAGAGCTTCTTTGGACCGAGGTTGGTAAGTCCTTATTACTTTAAATAACATACATAGCCATGTGAGACTTAAGAATATTCTAAGTGTATAAAGTATGACAACTTTCGGATGAAGCTATGTCCAAGAGTTGTTACTCTTGGATGGAACTACAATCCAAAGGACTTTGAATAATTTGGAGTGTTTTGTGTGTGCCTTGTGATCCAAGAGTTGTAACTCTTGGATGTGCCTATGTAGACTTAGACAAATTTAAGTGGCAAAGATCAATCAGTATGATTTGAGAGTAGTAACTCTCAGATAAAGCATGAAGAGTGACAACACGTAGACAAATTTTCACAGCTGAAATCTTGTATAGTTATATCCGAGAGTTATAACTATGTTCACCCGAAGGAATATAGTATCAGATGAGATTTAACCACAAACATTTTAGAAATTTCGATTTTAAAGATCAAACAGGGATGTTCTTCGAAGAACTAGCAAGCACTTAAACAATAATTCAGCAACACCTTTTCATAATTTTCATGCATATGATCGAAAATCAGAAAAGATAAACAATTTGTAGGTGGCAAAGGTTTCCCAAGTATGTTAGTGGAAGCTTCCGGGGGGGGGGGGGGGGTGAATACAACTTATTTATTTAGAACACCCTCTTCCTCAAAGTTTGTTTATATACATTAACAAGTGTTAATTACAAACAGGTTTGGATTGTGGAATGATCCAAAATAAGATGACAGAAACAACAGAGTATAAAGTAATCTAAGTCTCACTTAGGCTAGATATAATAAATTCACTCACTAAGGTTCACTCGCTGATTTTACAAGACACAGACAGACAGCTTTGAGATAGAACAGCTTAGACACACTTGGCAATTTTATTCTAAGTTGAAAGCAGATTTTGCATGCTTGAAAAACACAATTCCTTTGTAATGCATGTACTGAACTTGTGGATGTCTCTCTTGATTTCTCTAATTCCATGGAAGCTTCTGCTATACTCAAAGTGAAGCTTTTTCATTGGTTGTAGAGAAAGTAGAATGCTTTTGCAAAAATAATGTTGTTGCAGAATCGTTATGTTTTTGTTTTTTTTCTATGTTGTCCACAACTTTACCTTAAAGGGGAATGTCAACTTAAAACATTGTCTCTTGATGTAAAGCTATTTTCATATAAGAAATGGTCTATTGTTGGTACACCCTGTGGGACGATAGCAGTCTAGGTATCTAACTCATTTGTTATAGTTGAAGGTTTATTAATACAAGTTATATATGTTTGATCATGATTGTGTATGATGTTTACATTTGCGTGATAAGTTCAAAGATAAGTTCTAGAATAATTTCAAAGATAAGTTCTAGAATAAGTTCAAGGGCTAGGGTTCGAATTTATCCATACCAAGACGAACTAAGTGAAGCTAAGTTCGTAGGGTATTGGACAAGTTCGTGGGCTTGGGCCTAAACGAACTTGATCTGTTAAGTTCGAACCTAATCACTATAGTTATGAGTTAATCCGTTTTATTTCAGGTCTTTCGGAAAAATTCGTGATCAGAGGTTGTATTCGTGCACATACGAGCTAGAGTGATTTCAGAGAGTCTTTCGGAGAAATACACTGTGTCGGGTCGTTCGTCATATCGGCTATCATCATGTTTGTCTCCGGTTTCCGTGTGTGATCGATCCGTTAAGCCACTAACGAGGATTCCACACTCGTTGGACGGCATCACGTGAAGATCAGATCCGTGATATAGGTTATCTTACAGGTGGTATCAGAGCCATAACGAATGTTCTTCGTGTTCTTCGCGTTTCGACGAACATTCATTGGTTTCTTGACGTTTTTACAGTATAAATATCACGTTTTCGAGTTTTTCGGAGTTCTACAACCAAGGTTACGGGAAAAAATTCATATTATTTCTCTTTTGTAGTCGAAATCAGTGTTTTTAATGTTAAAAACATTGGTTTAATCTGAAATCTTGAAAAAATCAAATTTTTGGCCGTTTCTCAAACTTGCGGCGGTCGAACTTAAGGGGTGTATTAGGGTTGTTCGAACTTGTCAGAATACGCTCCTCTCGAAGTTGTTCTAGGGTTTCTTCGAATTTAACTGGGTTTCGAAGTTGTCAGAGGTTTCGAACTTGCTAGGATTCGAACTTAGTTGGGATTCGAATTTGTGTTGATTCGAACTTGTTAGAAGTTCGTAGGGTTTCTCGAACTTGATGTGGTTCGAATTTCTCAGAACATCTAGGGTTTCTCGATCTTGCATACTTTCGAACTTGTTGAGTTCGAACTTAACATAATTCAAATTTAATTTATAAAACGAATTTAAATTAAATTAATTCGAACTTGAATAAGTTCAAAGGATTTATTTACAATTATTTTTAAATAAAGTTGTTTAAGTTCGAAAACAAAAAGTTTTAAATAATGTCGAGTTTGCACAAATTCTTAGAAACGGACCACGAGTTTAGCAAAGCAAATTCTCCACCCAAGCTAATGAAATTGGAAGATTACTACTGGTGGAAGGATAGGTTTGCTGACTTTGCAAGATTTAATGACATGCGTATGTGGATATGCATTGATGAGGGATATATTCCTCCTACGCAAGAGCTTGAAGGCCGATTAAGAATCTTAACGTATCAGAACATGAAAGACTACGACAAGAAAATTTATGAGGCCGAAAACCGAGCTTTCTCGTCTATCAGAATGGCACTACCTCAGGAGATCCTACACACACTGAGAAATCACAGGACTTCTAAAGAGCTTTCGGACGCTCTAGAGAAGCGGTGTGAGGGAAATCCCAGGGTACGCAAGGGAAGAACAGAAATGCTGAAGCAACAATTTGCTATCTTTAAAGCACTAAAGAATGAGACGTTAGATGAGACGATTACTAGATTCTATCATTTGCTAACTCAACTTGACAATCACAGTAGTATAAAGAGACAGAGAAGATAGAAAAGTTTCTGGATTATTTATCGGCTAAGTGGGAGATGTACACGGCACTTATAAAGCATGACGAAGAGAAGTTTGAGACTCTCACTCTTGAAGGGGTTATCGGAACGTTAACGGCCTACAACTTCAAGTTACAAAAGAAGGAACGGGATTTTGATGAGGTTCAAGATCCAGAGATGTATTTTGGGAAATCATATCCCAGTTGAGTCAGAGGATTCTAGTAATAGGGCGTTCTTAGGGTTTTCAAAACTAGTAGAAAAACCACAACACTCAGCGTCTACTTCTCAAGGCTATACTAAGATGCCTATGAGCGCAAAATCAGCTGAAGATCATCTGAATCTTCTAGCTTCGTTTGTCGCAGCTTACGGCAATTGCGTTCAAGGTAAAATAAACGATTTAGCTCTGTGGGAAGAAGACTACGATCAGGTAGGTCCCGATGAATTGGAAAAAAATGGACCTACAATGGCAACTGGCCATGGTGACGCAAAGGGTAAATCGATTTATGAAGAGGATGGGAAGGAATTTAAGTGTAAGCAACAACGTTGGTTTCGACAAGTCAAAAGTAAAGTGCTACAATTGTCATGGATTGGGACACTTTGACAGAGAATGTCAACGACCAAAGGTAGAAAATCATCAGAATCAGAACCAAGGAAGACAACACTCTAGTGGTTCTGGGAATCAAGCAGCCATAGCTGGTCTGTTTACAAATGTGTCATCAAATAGACAGGTAGATGGCACATATGATTGGAGCACTCATCCGGAGTCGAATGCTAGAGCCTTCATGGCAGAGGTAAATGAGACAAGGTGGGATAGAGCTGAAGAAGAAGCAGAGGACACCCAGCAGTCAGACTCAAGTTCTTTGTTGGTGGAAAAGTCAGAGGAGCAAACCATTCTGGAGTTTGCAGCTCAAATGGCCAGTGTGGAATCGGACCGCAAAAGGGTAACTCTAAACTTCTCTATATTTCATGATTTATGTGTTTTAAATTCTACTTTAAATGATAGATGAAATCTAGTTCTAGAAACACATAACACCTTAACAGCTCAGGTCTAATCATTAAAATATGATAATGCTAGTCTTCTAGATATTAAAGAGGATTTAAGGGCCAAAATGAAAGCAGATGCTCAGGATATGATAGTTCTAAAAGACAAGTTAAGTGAACAATGTGTCAGGTTAGAACTCATGAACGAGCATGTCGAATCTTTGACCAAAGAACTCACCCTTAAAGATGTAGAGCTAGCAGAATCTCGAGTTAAGGTTGCAGAGGCTAATAGTAAACTTGAAAAGTTTAGGAACTCAACCCTAAATCTAGGCAAAATCTTAGAAGCTCAAAGGAAGTCTAAGAAACCAGTAGGCCTAGGTTTTCAGGAGAGTCCTCCACCGTTCAACAGCAACTACGTGCCTCAACCTCAGGATAAAACCACTGAACCGTTTGAATCAGAGGTAGCAACTGTAACTGAACCTGAAAAGGATAATTCAACTAAGGCGTCTACCACAACCCCAAATGTTAAGAAAGTCAAGTTTGTGCAGCCTACTAGTGACACCAAACTAGTAGAAACTAAAACAGTAAGTGATAATCAACAAGAAGGAGTGAACACCGTAGTTGAAGAAAATAACACTAGCGAGACACCTAAATCAAAGGGTACTTATAAGAAGTCGATTGATAAGATGTCATGCTTTAGATGTCATGAGAAAGGTCACGTTGCGTCTAGTTGTCCTTATCATAAAGTAGAGTCCACACCAACAGTAGGGAAGCCAGACCAACAAGCCTCAAAACCAGTAACAAGTATTGCTAGCACAAGTAGTTCTCAACATACTGAGAAGAACTTGAATGCAACATCTAGGGTTGCTGTTAAACAAATACCGGTGTCGGTCAGACCGAATGAAGTGATTAGAACTAATTCACCAAATAGAGTCCCTAGTCAATCAAGATTCTGGACCAGAACAAGTCCATAGGAGCACAACACCTTGGAGGACTTACACTCCAGTTAAACACATACTCCTAACAGACAACAGACACCAGGTAAAGCTTAGGGATATCACAATGAAATGCATTATAATAGAAACTATTCTAGGGCTCACTCACAAATGACAACTCAAAGGCCAAGAGTGAATGTTAATCACTCAGCACCACAACATGTTCTCAATCAAAAACCCAAGTCACCTGAAAGGAGAGATGGGTATCTGAAGGAGTTCAAGTATGTGGACGAGAATGGTATTACCAAGTCAGTCATGGCTTGGGTTCCCCGTGATAACAAACCTGTTTTCTTTCATGTGCAGGAGCTAACTACAGGTCTTAACAACAAGTGGGTTCATCGACAGTGGTTGCTCTCGTCACAAGACTGGGGAAAGGAGTCTACTCACCGAATTCAAAGGAGGGAACAAGGGATTTGTATCATTTGTTGGGAACAAGGGAGGAAATATCACTGGAACAAGAGTAGTTACTAATGGGACGATCACTCTTGATCAAGTTTATCACATTGATAAATTTGATCACAATCTCATTAGTGTCGCTCACATCTGTGATAGGAAGAATTCAGTTATCTTTACTGAAAATGAAGCGTTAGTGCTGAAGACGGGTTTCAAGATACCTGAAGAGTGGATCATGATGAGAGCCCCAAGGGTGAATGATCTGTACATGATGGATATGAATGTATCAGACTCATTGATGGGAATAATTTGTCTACTATCTAAAGCTTCAGAATCCGAATCTATACTGTGGCACAGACGCATGGCACACTTGCACCTAAGGAAAATGAACTACATCACAAAAAAAGGTCTGTTGCAAGGTGTTCCACTTAAGAGTTTTCAATTCGACGACAAGTGTGTCGCATTCAAGAAAGGAAAACAACATAAGAAGTCACACAAGTCAAAAACTCAAAACTCGATTGCTTCCACTTTCGATTTGCTGCATATGGATCTCTTCGGTTCAATCAACAAAGGGAGCATAGGTGGTAGCTAGTTTTATTTAGTTATTACTGATGATTACTCACGTTTTTCTTGGGTTTTCTTTCTAGGTACAAAGGACGAAATAGTAGGCACGCTGATTGGGTTCTTATACCAAGTCGAGAACTCATAAGGGACAACGGTAAAATGTATCAAGAGTGATAATGCAGTATTTGGTGTATATTGCGTAACTAAAGGCATAGTGCATCAATTTAGTGTACCTTATGAGCCACAACAAAATGGGGTGGCAGAACGTAAGAACAGGACTTTGATAGAGGCAGCAAGGACCATGCTCTTGGATTCAAAGCTTCCTACCATGTTTTGGGGGGAGGCAGTGAATGTCGCGTGTCATGTTTTAAACAGGGCCCTTACTATCAAATCACTGAACAAAACCTGTTATGAAGTTCTGAATAAAAGACCACCAAATTTTACTGGCTTTGAACCGTTTAAGGTACCATGTACTTTATTGAAAACAAAACATCAACCTAAGTTTGGTGAAATGGCAGATGAAGGATACTTCCTAGGTTATGTTCATAATTCACAAAACATAGGGTTTTTAACAAAACAAACGGTACGGTTGAAATTGTGTTTAACATTGATGTACCAAGTTATTCATATGAACCCCAAACTGGTCCTGAATGGTTATTTGATCATGACTCTGTCTTTGAATCATATAACATACTGTTTAGTGGAAATGCAGGTACTGTGGATAATGACTTCTCAGCATTGAATCTCAATGACGAGTGTAGAGGTTTTCCAAGATCAAGCATTCCATCAACATCTGAGACTGCAACGACAGAAAATGGGTCTCCAACAGAGAATGAACCTGAATTACCTATGAATGAGAATCAGACAAATAATTCTACCTCCGAAGATAGTGATCATGAGGAAGAAGATATTCCGTCTGAAGTCATACCCCAGTAGGTGAAATAGGAATGAACTTGGGAGATAATCTTTAGGTTGATGAGATTGAGACATCGAGGATAAACAAGGATCATCCAATTGAGGGTATCATAGGGAATCCACATGCCGGTGTGAGAACTAGGATTAGTGTGAATAATAACACAGTGCTGTTATCGATGATCAATGACTCTGAGGCGTTTCACATGTGTTTATACTCGTTCTTCATTTCACAAGTAGAGCCGAAGAATGTGCAAATGTCACAGAAAGACAATTCTTGGGTTGAAGCTATGCAAGAGGAACTGTCACAATTCAGAACGCTTGAAGTGTCGGAGTTAATGTTATTTCCTCGAGGAGAAGTTGCTATAGGGACCAAATGAGTCTTTAAGTGCAAACGGGATGATCAGGGCATAGTTATTCGTAACAAGGCAAGACTCGAGGTAAAAGGGTTCAACCAGGAAGAGGGAATAGATTATAACAAAGTGTTTCCACCAGTGACGAGGGTTGAGATGATTCGACTGTTTCTGGCTTTCGCTTCCTTCAAAGGGTTTAAAGTATATCAACTCGATGTCAAGAGTGCATTCTTGTACGGTAAGGTGAAGGAATTGGTGTATGTCGAACAACCGCTAGGGTTTACTGATCCCAAGTATCCCGACAGAGTATATCGACTTGATAAGGCTCTGTATGGATTGCATTAGGCACCTAGGGCTTGGTATGAGACACTGTCAACTCACCTCTTAGACAATGGGTTTGAGAGAGGGAGAATTGATAGTACACTACTCGTGAATAGGAAAGGTGAATATTTTATTTTGGTAAAAGTGCATGTGGACGACATCATCTTCGGGTCGTCAAATGAGCAGATGTGCAAGGATTTTGAAAACGTTATGAAGTCAAAGTTTGAGATGAGTGCTATGGGAGAGTTGAAATTTTTTCTCGGTTTACAAGTTGAACAAAGGAAAGAATGAATGTTTATTCATCAGACGAAGTATGTCTACGACATTTTGGAGCGCTTCGGGATGGAAGGAACGAAGCTGACCGTGCATTTCAGCACTCCGATTCAAGTGAATCATAATCTCGGACCGGGTACAGATAGTGATACTGATGTGGATCCGACTTTATATCGGGCCATGATTGGGTCACTTATGTATTTAACTGCTTCTAGACCTGACATAATGTATTCTGTGTGTATTTGTGCCAGGTTTCAAGCTAATCCGAAAGAAATGCATATGAAAGGCGTGAAGTGGATTTCTGAGATACCTGAAGTCGAAACCGAAGCTGAGACTTTGGTATCATGCTGATGGAGATCTGGAATTGGAGGCGTACACAGATTCAGACTATGGAGGATGTAGCTTGAACCGAAAATCAACGACTGGAGGTTGTCAGTTTCTTGGAGGGAGGCTCGTATTCTGGCAATGCAAGAAACAAACTTCGGCAGCCGTATCAAGGTACGAGGCCGAGTATGTAGCTGCGGGTAGTTGCTATTCACAGGTTCTGTGGATTCAACAACAATTGCGGGATTACTGTTTGACTTATACTCATACTCTCATTAGGATAAACAATCAATCAACTATTGCTATAACAAATAATCCAGTTAAACACAGCAAGACTAAGCACATAGACATAAGACATCATTTTATACGTGATTCTGCTGAAAAGAACTTGATAAAACTTGTAAAGTCGCAACGGAAGACAATAATGCGGATCTATTCACAAAAGCATTTGATAAGTCACGCTTTGAATTGTTAGTTCAACTAAATGGCATGCGTAATCCAGAGTAACTTAACCTTAGTAGATTTTCTTTTAGTAGTATGTTATTAGTTTAGTTTATTAGTTTATTCTACTTAATAGTGACAAACAAAAGAAAAAAGAGAGAAAACCATAAATATTTAAAAAAGAAAGAGAATATTGGAAAATGAGAGTAGTCTTAGAGTCGTAGGTTCAAACTGACGAAAATTAGCACGGTCTTACAAACTCTAAGTGTTAAGCTTTCACACATAATGCACCATAAAATACAAGTGATATACACATTCTCGTCTGATGTGTTGGTAGGCAAAATACATGTAGGAACTCCTAAAAGCTAATAAAATAATCAAGAAAATGTCATATGTGTAACTAACTTAGATGTACGACCAAAAAGGTCTTAATTTTTACGTTAGAGATTTACAGACAATGATTATGAATGAGGTATGCAAATTTATTTGGGGGATATATAGCTTCATCAAAATACATTTTAAACAATGAAAGAAACGGTTTTGAAAAGTAACGGAAGTCGAAACAAGTCGCATTGTTGTACGTGAGTACAAATCTGTCACCATTGTTTTGACTTAAACTAGCAAGTTATGTCGCTTTGTTGTATGTGAGTACAGACCTGTCACTGTTGTCTTGCTAACATAAGAGGAACTCTAAGACAAACTAAGACACTCTATTGTATGTAAATACAGAACTGTGTCCGCCGTTTGTCTTTTAAAGATAATTTGCAAATACCAAAAAGTCATAATCATTGTGTGTCTGCCTTGATCATAGAAGTATGTCTAAGTATGGGACATGTAAAGTAGTTTCTTCATAAATAAAAAGGCCAAAGGAAATTCAAAAGTGTTGAATGTTTAAAAGGAAAAACATACCAACAATCACCTTGAAGTGTATGTCACGACAAACAATCAAAGGAATAAAAATTTCTAAGTGTGCAAGTGAAATACTGAAAGTGCGTTTGACACTGCTATCTGATTGAACCTTCTTGGACTATCTCGCAAAAATATTCTATTAATATATTTTTATTTTAAATTTATTTTAAAATTTATTTTATTTTATTTTACTTTATTTTATTTTATTTTAGCTTAGATTATCTTAATTTTAATAAATAGGAACAAGGTCAAAGTTACTAGGATGCATTTTTAGTTGAAGAAATAAAATTCAGTGATAATCTATTGGTTAGTGTGACTGTCTCGCAAAGTTGGGAAAATTCCGTCAACTGAAAAAGTTGAAAAGGTTGGATTTTATTCAAGAATTTTTAAAATTTTCAATTAAGTTCGAACATCAGCTAAGTTCAAAGTTACATTCGAACTTGCTGCAAGTTCGAACTTAATATAAGTTCGAAATAGTTTGGGTATAAATAGTTCAACAGTGTTCATTTAATGCACCTACATTCGAACTTCTTCCTCTCGAACTTAAATCAGGGCGATTACGAACTTATTCGACCGATCTCGAACTAATCGTATTTCATGATTTTGTTTCCTGTTTCACGAAGATGCAACAGTTCCATCTCGAACATTCACTTAGTTTCAATTGCTTTAACTAAGTAAGTGGTATTAGGGACTTTATATGGACTTTACTCATGTATTTTTGGGTTTAGATAACCGATAAAACTAGGTGTCATAAACACTAAGTTATAGGTTGTAAAACTAAAAATTAATGCTTAATAAACTTGAATAGACCTATTAGGACTAGATTCGACAGTTAATTGAGTCTAAAAAGGTTTAAATCATGGTTTTGAAGTTCAAAATAGCCGACTTCGAACTTGTTCATCAGGCTTCGAACGTGTTCTTAATGTTCGAACTTGTTAAAAATATCTGTAGGTTCGAAGACAGACATGTTTGAATAGGATTCTCGAACTTAAGTAAGTTCGAAGGTCAAAAGACTGTTCAAACTTAAATAAGTTCGAAGAACTTATATTCTCGAATTTAAGTAAGTTCGAAGATGTCTAAACTAGAACTTAATCAAGTTCGAATTTAAACAAGTTCGAATAACATAATTTTTTCAAAATTAATTTCTAACATTTTATGTGTTTGATTTGTCTGCAGATATGGGAGATCGAGCCTTTTTTTCATTAAGCAAAACATGATCATGGCTGTTGACCTTTAGCTACTAGAAGCTTAGCCTTACAGACAGATGCTCGAATTCCTGTCGCAATCTCGGGTGGCGTATGCTCTTACGCATAACCCACCGATCATTCTGCCGTATGTTCGCCAATTCTGGCAATCTCTGCAAGTGGATTGCACTGTAGTTCCTACGCTTCTATGAGCGAGAGTCGGTGGCCGTCCGATTGCATTATCAACCGATCATCTATGATCGATTCTACAATTGGGGACGATTGAACAAGAAGACTTACGGATGGGATACGCCCAAGACATTACAAAGGTTTCATACGTAAAGAGTGGACTTATAGGCCAATGGCGATATCTAGTACACGTAATTATGGTATGCTTTCCACCCAAGAAGGCAGGTTTGGACACAATGGTGTCTAAGCTACAATCATCGTTGATTTCCTTGGTGTACAACAAGCCTTACAGCTCTTCTGAGCTTTTCTTCCGGGAGTTTGTTCACCGAATCCCAGCTCCAGTCCGTGAACGATTTTTAATATACCGAAGGTTTATTAAAATGATCATCAGGCATTTCTTGCCAGAGCTACCAGCCCTTCCTGAACAAACTCTTGTAGCTGTCATAGATAAGTGAATCTTCGTAGACGGCCAGTCCCACAACGCTAGAAGGGCAAAGCAAGTGAGGCCCCAAGTGGGTCCATTGTTTGGCGCAGTCATAGATCCCGATTTTGAAGTTCCAGAAGGAGAAGATTGGATAATTGCAGCACCACAACAACAAGCTCCACATCAACAACCTCCAGCACGGCAAGCAGCAGTTGTAACACCCACTAAATTTCGAGGTAATTAATTAATTTCGAGTCAATTAATATAATTATTAATTTGAGAAAATACGATATAAATTATCAAATTCCATGGTTGACAGTTTAATGTTGAGGTTTGTGATTTTAAGAATTTGAAAATAATTACAATACTATTATATATATTATAGAAGCAAACTTCACCATATTCTTGAACTTTTAGGTAAATAATAATAATAATAAATAAATAAAATAAATGGAAATCATGCATGCATGGATGCAAAAAAAAAAATCACCATAATCATCATCATCCAACCATTTGTATATGAAACCCACTACCATTTCAACATCCATTTCTCACATCTATACCAAGAACACACACATACACTTTTCTGGAAAATATTGAAGGAATTTGGGCTGGAATTCAAGGTAGGATCAAGTTTCATCATCTTCATCACTAAATCAACCCTTTCATTGTTAACCTTGAGTTAATGATTATGAACCCAACGATATTTTCAATTTCCGTATGCAGTTTTGATTGATGTTAGAAGTCATACAATGAGTATATATATTGCTTATTAATCCGAAAATGAAAAACCCACAACATCTAATATCATTATCTTCATCATTTTCTTGCTTTAAAACCTTCAAATGATCAACCATGGTGGTTTAAGTGGGTTTTGAGTTTTAATCTGAAAATCTATATAAAAACACTATAAATGTGATTAGAAATCAAATTTGAATGTTATTTGGATAAGAAATTCGGATTTTGGAGTTTAGGTCGGCAAGTTTCAGCGGTGGCGGTGGCCACCGGCGGCGGCTTTGTCTGCTTCCTTCTGTTCTGTTTTCGTCCACCGAGAGGGAGAGAAGCGAGTAGGGGGGTTCTTTTGGGGGTGTGTGTGGACGAATAACCGGCGACTTCCTTACCTGTTTTAGTGGCCACGGCGCTGCCTTCTCCATTTTATTTTATGCTTGGTTGCGTCGAGAAGAAGGGGAAAAGAAGGGAGCAGGTCATCAATTCCTTTTCTTTTATATATTTCTTTTCATTTTCTTTTTCTGTTTTTTTTTCCTTAACCGAGAAGGGGAAGATAAGGTAGGAGCTTATTTACTATTTTTTTTCCTCTCATTTTTGTTCCAGCAGAGAAGAGGAAAGTAAAAAAGCAGGGATCATTTTATTTTATTTAATTTTTTTGTTTTGGGTTGGGTTCTTTGGGTAGCAACTAGGTTTTATTTTTCTTGGGCCTTATTAAATGGTTTTGTGTTTTAAAATTTTAATTGGATGTTGAAATTGTACCCTTTTCTTTTCTTTTGTATGCACCGAGAGAGAGAGAAGAGAAATGGACTTCACATTTTCTTTTATGGGTTGATAATATTTTTATTTTTATTTTTATTTTGGGCTCCATATTCTTGGTCCAATTTAATTGATTTGGGTTGGACTTTTATTTTCAGTTTTAAATTCTGATTGAACTTAATGTTAAAAATGGGTATTGGGCTTAACTAAATTTAAGTAATCAAGTTGGGCTGAAAATCTAACTAATGCATGTCTAAATATCTAATTAAATTAAGTGATTCAAATTATTTAGTTGGACTAGTTATTTAAATATTTGGGACATTTAATTGGTTGGATTTAGCTTAAGTAATTTAAATGAGTTAGCAATTAGCTTCTATTAGCGGTTAGACCACTAATTAATTTTGGGGTTCAATTGTTTAGTTAATTGGCACATTTAATTGATTTTCAGTAGGCTACTTAGGTAGTTTAATATATATGCGTTGGTCAGTTTATCACATAAAATTTAATTTGGGTTAACATGTGGGTCAAGTTGGAACGAATTTAGTATTTATCTGAAATACCTATAAATAATTACATAGGTGTAATTATAAAGAAATATCTTTTAATGATATAAATTGTAATATGTAAAGATTCTAATAAATCAAAGTACACCGATTTAGTCATCAAATTTTAAATAATATTGGTTATTGCACATTAGTAAATTATCGAGTTAAGAATATTAATAAATAGGCAGTGTAATTTTATATCAGGATTCTAGCGATTCGATTGAGACGGGTGGCTGTCAGTAGTGCTTTCAGCTGATATTCGGTTAGTCGCTTGGCGGGTTACAGATTGGCGAGCAGTGTGAGTAATTGATTTAATTTCATAAATGATCATTTATAATATGTTTGTACTGATTATCTGTTTCATTTCTTTTACCATGTTGTTCAATTTCACTGCCATATTGCCTTTGTTGTCTGATATTCTTTTCATCACCATGAGCTGTTATATGATAACCCTTTCCCCAGTATGCATACTGTGTATTTATGTGATGATTGCATGACTGTGTGGCTGCATGTTATTTTTATAAGTTGTAAGTCGGGAGTGCCGCAAATTGTGTTACTGTGTATGCATTGCAGGGAAGGCCGGGTGCTACACATATTGACTTTATGCCGATAATTGTATCATTCATGTTATTCATGTTTATTTGTGCTATTAAATTTGTTACTCGCTAGGAGATGGCTTACCCCGGTTGTGGGGGCAATGTTTTCAGGTTTAGCTGATAGGGGGAAAGCACCACCTTCAGGGTCAAGAGTTTGAGGACTCGTGGTATCCATTAGACTTCCGCTCACTTTGTAATTATTACCGAACTTTTAATTGGGATGGGTAGATCCCTAGATTTTCGATTTGGTTGTAATAACTAGATAATTTATTTAGCGTACTCTGAATTTGAGGTATATGTTGCAGATCATAGTAAAAGCGGCACGTTGTTAGAACGAGACGTTTCAATATCAGAGCCAAGTTTGGTTTAAGTGAATTAAGTATCTTTTAGGTACTTAGTCTTAAACCGTAGGATGCATGATCTCTATTAGCTTAAGTTATGATTATAGGAGTTCAACTCTACCCTGATGGCCTTAGGAAATTGGGTACGGTTAAGATAGGATTTAACTGTAATCTTAATAAAAACATAACATATACCATTATGAGCAAAACTAGAAGTTAATCAAACATGAAAACGTAAAGAAATCGTTAATTACATTCATAAATTTAAGTTCAGTACCATGGTTGACGACAAGGGCCACAATATTCAACACTATGGAGCCTGTGAAGGCTCTGGATTAGCTAGAATGTTCAGAGAAGACATTTCACCTGAGCTACTGTTTGGAGAGTGATATGGTGGAGTATGTTGCAAAGCTTCTAGTGGATATATTATATGTGTTCACCAAATAGTTGAATAATCGAATTGAAATGATCACATAAGATGAGTTAACGTCATTGTATACATAAAGGACACTTCTCATAAACGATTTGAGTTCCAACTTCAACCTTAAATAAGAGATGTCAGAACTTCTGATTGTTGCATATACATGATACCAGTCTTGTTCAAATATGTGATTCCATCTCTACAGTGTGTCGGTCATTCCATTTCTATTGTAGTCATTTTAATTAATCGTTACTTTGTCTGAT
Organism: Centrapalus pauciflorus; assembly: GCA_020465985.1. Classification (NCBI taxonomy): domain Eukaryota; kingdom Viridiplantae; phylum Streptophyta; class Magnoliopsida; order Asterales; family Asteraceae; genus Centrapalus; species Centrapalus pauciflorus. The sequence goes on along the minus strand of JAANYP010007967.1, from coordinate 50,050 downwards.
TCATCATCATGGGCCCTTAACAAGCAGATAGTCATAAATGTGTTTTCGTGTCAGTGATTGTTCAAGCACTTTGTGCAAGTCTGTTTGGTCTGTTTGGTTTTATTAGAGTATTTCCAGTTGCGCGCTACAGGCGAGAGTATCTATTCAATGTTTCTGTGATCACAACCTCGGGTGGTGGTGTCATTTCTTCTTGGTATCTGTATGTTGTCCAGCTAAAGAATCTGACAAACTCAAAGTAATACTCAACTAGTAATGGATTTAAAAGAGTGTAACATGAATCAAGACGAGGAAGTGGGGCATAATAGGTGAAGAATGCGAAAAGATATATAACAACACAATAATTAATACAATATAACCTAACATTATGTACACAAGTTAACGAGTTGTACTAGTGAGTTTGATGGTAGTCGATGATGTATGATTGATTTGTAGCTAATACATTACCATAACTCATTTGCAAAGAATGACAGACTCGATGCAGTGATTAAAGATGTTAGCTTAAAAAAAAGAATGAATGATGACCTTTTGATATTTAATAAATATTTTAAAAATATAATTCTTGGTATTTAGTCGATATTTATATTGAAATAGTATTAAAGTTTGAAATTTATAAATACAAACAACAAATAGATACTGATTTTTATAATAATTTTATTGATTTAGGTTTGATTATATCACTACAAATAAGAAACATCATAATTTATAATCTCACTCAACTTGTCACAGTGTGCGAGTATTAAAACCTTGTTAAGATCGAATGAAACTTGCTTGATTTAAGTGAGTCTTTATACAAGGTCAAATAAATATATTGAACTTGTTGTGGAAAATAAAACGAAAATGATGCTATGGGAATTATAAAGTGGTCTTGAACTCAAATAAGCGAATAATTGTTACTGTCTAAGAAGGTTTTAATTAATAATTAAACAATTACTATGTAAACCTTACTATAACATACAAGTGCAAATATACGGAACAAATTATTCGATTCACAACATTATGAAATTTTGAATTTGTTCGCGTAAATAAATAATAAATTTTGAAAGGATAGTAATGAGAATTATTATGATTTAAAGTTATTATAATATTTAGATTTAAAACATATCATGTACGTAGGTTGTACAAGAATGACAAAGTTCAGTGTCTTGACCACACGATCAGTGGCAAGGATGTATCCGTTGAGCAGTCGAAGGTCACGACTATTCGGGATTGGGAACAACCCCATAATGCTTCGGAGATTCGTAGTATTCTCGGTCTGCCGGGTTACTATCGGCGTTTTATTCGCAATTTCTCTTAGATCGAAGTGCCTTTTGAAACAGATGACAAGGACAACGTGAGATTCGTTTGGGGTGAGCCGCAGGAGCAAGCCTTTCAGGAGATGAAACAATGATTAAGTGAGACTCCGATTGTTTCCCTGTTTGAGGGCAACAATGATTCCATTGTTTATAGCGATGCATCTTTACACGGCCTGTGGTGTGTTTTGGGATCCAACGAGGAAAAGTGATCACTTCTGCTTCAAGACAGTTGAAGATCCAAGAGAGAAACTACCTGATTCATGATTTAGAAATTGGCTGTTATGGTGTTCGCGTTGAAGTTATGGAGGCATTATTTATATGACACCAGATATCAACTCTTCACTGACCATACGAGCTTGAAGTACATCTTTGACCAGAAGGAGCTGAATATGAGACCGTAGCGTGTCATGAAGTTTGATTAAAGACTATAATTATGAAATCCTTTACCACCATGGTAAAGCGAATGTAGTCTCTGATAAGTCCTATTCTGATGTATTGTGTTGCGCGACAGTATGTTCTTCTGTGAAGGATTCTATGATTGCAGTTCTTCTATGATATCAGTCTGTGGTGTCGTCGGCAGAGCATCTGAAGTCCGAGCACATGGCAACATATATAGAGCGAATTTCTCCTGACAGTCGAGGAATATTGCTATTTGATACACGGATTTGGATTCCTAGACGCGGTGGTTTGCGGGATATTTTGTTGGCTAAGGCTCATAATTCTCTATTATCTGTCCAGCCTGGTACTACGAAGATGTGTCGTGACTTACATGATGATTTTTGGTGGCCGAGCTTGGAGCGGGATGTGGGTCGATTCATTGAACACTGTACTACTTGTTTACAAGTGAAGACCGAGCATCAGAAGTCATATGGCAGTTTACAGCCTTTACCTATTCTGCAGTGGAAGTGGGAGGAGATTGCGATGGATTTTGTCACAAAGCTCCTGAAGACTCAGCGGCAGCATAATTCGATATGGGTTGTGGCTGACCAACTTACGAAGAGCGCGCACTGCATTCCAGTTATGGAGAATTATTCGATGGATCAGTGGGCACAGATTTACATAGACGAGATCATTGCTAGACATGAGGTGCTAAAGAAGATAGTGTCGGATCGAGATTTGTGGTTTACTTCTCGATTTTGGCAGAGCTTACAGGATGAGCTGGGTACGCGTGTTACTCTTAGCACGATGTTTCATCCATAGACAGATGGCCAGAGCGAGCATACGGTACAGACTCTTGAGGATATGCTACGAACCTGCGTGTTAGATATCGATGGGAATTGGGATGCTCAATTCTCGTTGATCGGGTTTTCTTATAATAACTCGTATCATTCTTCTATCCGTATGGCACCGTTCGAGGCGTTGTATGGTCGTTGGTGTCGTACACACACATGTTGGCGAGAAGTGGGTGAGAGACCTGTTGGTGGACCTGAGTTATTGCAGATTGCGCACGACAAGATTCAGATTATTCGCGAACGATTGAGGGCTGCTCAGGATCGACAGAATATGTGGAGCTCAAGGTCGGTACCTTTGTGATGCTGAAGGTGTCACCATGTAAGAGTATTATGAGGTTCGGCAAGCGGGGCAAGCTTAGTCCTAGATTTGTTGGACCCTATCGGATTAGAGAGCGTATTGGTGCGCAGGCATATCAATTGGATTTGCAACCGGAGTTGGCCGGTGTGCATGATGTTTTTCATGTTAGTTATTTACGGAATTGTCTGAAGAATGTCGAGGAGATGGTGCCAACACAGGATGTCCAGATTGATCAGCAACTCAGATATGTCGAGGAACCCGAGCAAATAGTCGATGAGATGATCAGCAAGTTGTAGGAATCGACAGGTAGAGATGGTCTTAGTGAGATGGCGCCATCACCGTGAACAAAATCATACGTGGGACCCGAAAACGGTGATAATGGCGAAGTACCCCGACCTGTTCAAATCTACATGATCTCGAGGACGAGATCAATCCAACTTGTAGGAGATTGTAACACCCCCTAAATTTCGAGGTAATTAATTAATTTCGAGTCAACTAATTTAATTATTAATTTGAGAAAATAAGATATAAATTATCAAATTCCATTGTTGACTGTTTAATGTTGAGTTTTGTGATTTTAAGAATTTGAAAATAATTACAATACTATTATATATATTATAGAAGCAAATTTCACCATATTCTTGAAATTTTAGGTAAATAATAATTAATAAATAAATGGAAATCATGCATGCATGGATGCAAAAATAAAAATAAAAATAAATCACCATCATCATCATCCAACCTTATGTATATGAAACCCACTACCATTTCACCATCGATTTCTCACATCTATACCAAGAACACACACATACACTTTTCTGAAAAATATTGAAGGAATTTCGGCTGGAAGTCAAGGTTGGATCAAGTTTCATCATCATCATCACCAAATCAACCCTTTCATTGTTAACCTTGAGGTATTGACTATGAACCCAAAGAAATTTTAAATTTATGTATGTAGTTTTGATTGATGTTAGAAGTCATTAAATGAGTATAAATATTGCTTATTAATCCGAAAATGAATAACCCACAACATCTAGTATCATTATCTTCATCATTTTCTTGCTTTAAAAGCTTCAAATGATCAACCATGGTGGTTTAAGTGGGTTTTGAGTTTTAATCCAAAAATCTATATAAAAACAATATAAATGTTATTAGATATCAGATTTGAATGTTATTTGGATAAGAAATTCAGATTTGGGAGTTTCGGTCGACAAGTTTCAGCGGTGGCGGTGGCCACCGGCGGCGGCTTTTTCTGCTTCCTTCTATTCTGCTTTCGTCCACCGAGAGGGAGAGAAGCGAGTAGGGGCTTCTTTTGTGGGTGTGTGTGCACGAATAACCGACGACTTCCTTCCCTGTTTTGGTGGCCACGACGTTGCCTTCTGTAATATTGTATTCCCGTAATGTTTCAGCACCTTGATGATTTTCTTATCACACGCATGAAGAAACTAGCTCAATAAATGTGAAATCATGAAGAAAGACAATAAGAATGTTGAGAGAGTATTGCAAGTGGCAGCTGGTTGTTCTCATTCAAATGTCAACCGTGAGAATTAAAGTAACCCTAGGAGCCTATTTCTAGGCTCCTTTAATTAAGTCTTACAACTTGGCAACTTTGGCCCCTAGACTATTACAAAGAAACAAATTACATGGAAATTAAATAAAAGACAAAATACAAAGATAATAATTATTACAAAACAACTCCTATGATCGAAATAAAATATCTAACAATCTCCCCCTTTTCGATCATTTAGGAGGTCCTGGAACTCTGGCGTGGTCAGTTGATTCTCGGAGTCCAAGGATGACGTCGAAGCGTCTGGTCACTGGTCTCGTATGTAGCCGTTCGTTCCGGAAGTCTATGCCGCTGAGTGTATTCTGTATCTCCGTTGGTGAGCGTCTTTGTTCAGGATCTGGTTGAGCATCATAATCTTGTACTTTCTTTGTAAGAGCAGCTCGAACCAATCTAAGTGTACCATCGGAGTAGCAAGGAAGATCCTCAAAGCGCATATACCTTTTGTAGTCCTTGTAGTTTACAAAAATGACACCCGGATCTCTAGAAAGTACAACTCTGTAGGCCGGGTGGTGGGCTAGAAGAAAACTATCTTGTTCCGGTGCTCGTAGGCCCACCTTAACCATAGCACTCTCGATCGCCATCTGAAAGTCTCTTAGGCACATTATGATCGATCGGTGATTCATGCTTCGAACTAAGGCACCTACGGCTGTCATGTGGGATAGACGTTTTCTGATACGATTTTTCAGACTGTTGTGAAGGAACTCAACGTCATCCACTCTTATGTAGTCAAGGTCATATTCAAAGATGTCATCTCCCGTCCAATCTTCTCTTTCCACTTGATAGGAGGGATAGTAAACTCTGGCTCTTTTGCACATGGTGATTGATTTGAGCTTTTAATCTTTGATTTTGATACCTTAGACCTTCTTTCCCGGAGCATCAATTGGTAGTATTCGGCCTGTTCAGCTTTGGAGACATTCGTAAGTTCCATGAGTAGGCGTCTGCTGAATGATCCAGGCTTCTTTCTGAATACCATCTTGAATCTTTCTTCTAGATATGGATTCTGAAACCTCTCCGGGGGAAAGTTCTGCAGGAATTCTTTAAGGCCTTGAACGGGGGGTTCCTCAATCTCGTCCTTTTTAGCTTCAAGAAGCTTTATGATAGTCCCCCGCCGTTCTTGTCGCATTTGATCTTTTTCTTCCTGAGGCAGTGTTTGAACCTTGCCTTTTGTATAGTGGTCCACCCAGAATAAGTCATCTTTTCTATACACGCCAGGGCCCTCCGGAGTTTCATCGAAGCAATCGACCCTTTTTGTTTTGGAGGACCCTGGGAGTTGGGTTTGTTGGACTGGAGGAGGGCTTGGGGATCTAGGAGGGCTAAGGACAACATGGGATTCTTTTTGTGACTGGGGAGCTTGGATGGATGAGAGGATTTCTTCTTGATGGGCTCGTGGTGGTGAATTCAGGAAATCAAAGGAAGAGGATGAGGATTTTTTCGATGGAGATTGAGGTTCAGGCTTAAAAGTTAATAAGGGTTCGTTGTCCTCGGTATCGGAATCTGAATCAGAAACCAAGATGATTTCAACTTTCTCGTGCGGTTCCTCAAATTCTACCATAGCTGTCATCGGATCCAGTGGAGTTGGACCCTCGACCATGGGCTCATCTTCTATAGAGAGATATTCCTGAGCCTCCTTTCCCTGTTCCCCTGACCCCTTGAATTCTGACCCCTCAGCGGTCTCTGCTCCCCCTATATACATGACGGGGTCCTCCTGTTGAACCTTACGTCTTTTCTCCCCCTCATGACGATCAGGGTCGTCCTGATCGTCATGTTTCCTTTTTGGTGCCTCAGCTTGAGTACGGCACTGGAGTTCTATGACCGCTGACTCGAGGCGATCCATTCTGGAATTGAGCTACTCTTGGACTTGAAGAATTAAACGATTAAGTGCATCGATCTTGTCCGAGAGCTCGGCTATCTGAAGTTGAACTGAATGGGAACCTGATGGGGGGCCAGCTTCGGAAGCGACACCCTTACCCTTGATTAGTGAAAGAAGGGCGGTGTGACGTTCCTCGGCGGCTTCCCTTTGGGCGTCCAGGTCAGCCCGGGTAATCACGCCGGCAGCACGTAAAGCTGCCGTCAGCATGAGATGGCCGAAAGTGGATGGCATTGATTGAGCCACTCCCGGTCTTCCTTCCGTCATTTCTGGCTCCTGTATAGGACGCTCAGATCCGGAAGTTTGTGGAGCTGCCACGGAGGCAGCTCTTGGGGATGCCACGGAGGCATCGTGCTGTGTTATGGGGGATGGAATCGTGATGGAATGAAGGGCAGTCACTTGGGGAGGAGTGTGACCTCTTTCAACACCGCCACTCTCCGAATGAGAGGGCGATGGAGTATGTGGAAGAACCCCGTGGAATGAAGTGGTTTCCCTTTGAGGGGAAACCAAGTGGGTGGTGGGGGTGATTTCGACCGCTGGACGGACGGTCTTATCGAGAGGAGTCCGGCTTATAGGGCTTAGTTCACCCTCAGATTGAATCTCCCTCGCTCTCACAACAGAGACGGTTCTTTCGGAATCCGCCATCTCTGCCGTCTCACCTCCTTCTTCCTCCCTCACAAGCACAGTCTCCCCCTCACCCAAACCCAGAGATTGCTGAACATCCATCCTTTCTCCCTCATGCTCACTCTCTCTTGGCTCACCTTCGGATTGGGTGTGTGTGCACGAATAACCGGCGACTTCCTTCCCTGTTTTGGTGGCCACGACGCTGCCAATTGTAATATTGTATTCCCGTAATGTTTCAGCACCTTGATGATTTTCTTATCACACACATGAAGAAACTAGCTCAATAAATGTGAATTGATGAAGAAAGACAATAAGAATGTTGAGAGAGTATTGCAAGTGGCGGCTGGTTGTTCTCATTCAAATGTCAAACGTGAGAATTAAAGTAACCCTAGGAGCCTATTTCTAGGCTCCTTTAATTAAGTCTTACAACTTGGCAACTTTGTCCCCTAGACTATTACAAAGAAACAAATTACATGGAAATTAAATAAAAGACAAAATACAAAGATAATAATTATTACAAAACAACTCCTATGATCGAAATAAAATATCTAACACCTTCTCCATTTTATTTTGTGTTTGGTTGCGTCGAGAAGAAGGGGAAAAGAGGGGAGCAGGTCAACAATTCCTTTTCTTTTCTTTTTCTGTTTTTTTTCCTTAACCGAGAAAGGGAAGAGAAGGTAGGAGCTTATTTACCATTTTTTTTCCTCTCATTTTTGTTCTAGCAGAGAAGAGGAAAGTAAAAAAAGCAGGGATCATTTTATTTTATTTTATTATTATTTTTTTTGTTTTGGGTTGGGTTATTTGGGTAGCAACTAGGTTTTTATTTTTCTTGGGGCTTATTAAATGGTTTTGTGTTTTAAAATTTTAATTGGATTTTGAAATTGTACCATTTTCTTTTCTTTTGTATGCACCGAGAGAGAGATAGACAGAATAGAAATGGACTTCACATTTTCTTTTATGGGTTGATAATATTTTTATTTTTATTTTTATTTTGGGCTCCATATTCTTGGTCCAAATTAATTGATTTGGGTTGGACCTTTATTTTCAGTTTTAAATTCTGATTGAACTTAATGTTAAAAATGTGTATTGGGCTTAACTAAATTTAAGTAATCAAGTTGGCTGAACATCTAACTAATAGATGTCTAAATATCTAATTAAATTAAGTGACTCAAATTATTTAGTTGGACTAGTTATTTAAATATTTGGGACATTTAATTGGTTGGATTTAGCTTAAGTAATTTAAATGAGTTATCAATTAGCTTCTATTACTGGTTGGACCACTAATTAATTTTGGGGTTCAATTGTTTAGTTACTTTGGACATTTAATTATTTTTTAGTGGGCTACTTAGGTAGTTTAATATACATGGGTTGGTCATTTTATGAAATAAAATTCAGTTTGGGTTAACATGTGGGTCAAGTTGGAACGAATTTAGTATTTATCTAAAATACCTATAAATAATTACATAGGTGTATTTATAAAGAAATATCTTTTAATGATATAAATTGTAATATGTAAAGATTCTAATAAATCAAAGTACACCGATTTAGTCATCAAATTTTAAATAGAATTGGATATTGGACATTAGAAAATTATCGAGTTAAGAATATTAATAAATAGGCAGTGTATTTTTATATCAGGATTCTAGCGATTTGATTGAGACGGGTGGCTCTCAGTAGTGCTTTCAGCTGATATTCGGTTAGTCGCTTGGCGGGTTACAGATTGGCGAGCACTGTGAGTAATTGATTTAGTTTCATAAATGATCATTTATTGTCACACCCTGCTACCCCGGTTGGCAGCGAGGCGTGACGAGTGCGGAAGCGTAACCATAATTATAACGAACGACCACTATATGGACGTTTTCGAAATATTACATCAAATAAATTTAATCTGTAATAATGTTTTACAAATAAAAGGAATGAAGTTCGCGTAATACAGAGATTTTAATACATAATTAATGCGTCCAAAAATAATGCAGTCAAATCTCCGTTAGTTTCGAAATATGCATGCGACTCCATGAAATGCGGAAGCTTGAAGTTGGTGTTTTCGAAGGCGCACTTGCCTTAATTACCTGAAAATACATGCTAAAATACGTCAACAAAAATTTGTTGGTGAGTTCATAGGTTTACACGAAAAGACCAGTTGTATGGACATTACCAGATGCGTTGAATTTATAAAAAAGATCATAAATTCCATGAGATGTATTACGTAAACCATCATGTCACCGAAGCTTAATTAGAATAAGTTTTGCCCCGGGCAGTATTCCCAAAATACCGTGTGTTGAATATATATGCACCCGCTGTTAGCTAAACCACTAACCCGAGTGGGGGACATGACTCCCAATAGATCTATTCACAATATATTCGCGCTTGCAAACAAATGCAACTAACGATTTCATGATATAAGGGCGGAGATTCTCATACGTAATACACAATAGAATCGAGAAGTTTTCGTGTCCATAAAAAAAAAACGAAACATGTATTTCATCCCAAAACATAATAATGTAAAAATGGGACTATGAAGACTCACCTTGTTGGTTTTTGATGATGTTTTTGGATCTGAGTTTAGCACTTGTTCGGATGGTCGAGACTCGTCCTAATATTTTTACGAGTTCGGGTCAATATCATTATAATACGTGTTTGAGTACTTCGTAAATATTTTCATGTACTTGTGATGTACGAATAATTTTTGTGGGATTTTATATGTGCAATTTCGATTTATGGATATTTATTTCTAAAATGGTTTGCATGCATGCATATTTACGTATATATGTATAAATGCGTATTATATATATATATATATATACATATATATATATATATATATATTCACGAAAATGCATACGTATATATGTGAGCATGTGCATGAAAATAAAGTGTATATATGAAATTTTTGGCATAATGATTTTACGAGTATTATGAAAAGTATCATATTTTAGTAAATGTATTTAATTTCTCATGTTTTATAAATAAAGTAAATAAGAAAGCTTACAAAATTTGAAGAACACTTGAAATCTTTATAGCTGGCCGGTTTTGCTTTGAGAGAGTTTGGGTGTTGGTGTGTTTTTGGTGAAGTGGGTTTTGACTTCTATTTATAGAAGAAAATCGGTTATTAAAATAAAGATAAAGTAATTGAAATTTCAAAGAAAAGATGAAAGTAAAAAGTAAATCGGTTGAGTGTTTGTCAAAAAGGTGTGGCCGATTGTTATGATGGTATGTTGCATGGTGTTTAATATTAAAATAATACCAAAGTACAAGCTAGTTGTCCTTTAAAGGACAACTTACTTTTTAGAGTGATAAGTAGTATGGCTTTTCATGTATTTTATTAATAAAGTACAAAAAGCGTGCATGACAAAGGTGGCAGCATTTATTATTACTGCATATGTATATACGTACTTAGAAAAATTTTCTGGATTGTTAAACTCGATTCAAGTGTGAATCGAGTTTGTTACAGTGTCAATCGAGTTTTATATAACTATACCCGAGTTTTAGGCCTTTGCTATTCGAGTTTTAGGCCTTTGTTATTCGAGTTTTAGGCCTTTGTTATTCGAGTTTTAGGCCTTTGTTATTCGAGTTTTAGGCCTTTGTTATTCGAGTTTTACATAGCTTTAGTCGAGTTTCTTTGTTTATCTGTTCGAGTTTTATGCAGCATCATCCGAGTTTAATCCTTTATTCGAATTTCATCAAAGTGCTATCCGAGTTTATGCCTTTACAAATCGAGTTTCATCACATCACTATTCGAGTTTCTGCTTACATGATTCGAGTTTCATGTAATATCATTCGAGTTTATTGCTATATAATTCGAGATTCATAAAAACTTCATTCGAGTTTATTACTTCATTATTCGAGTTTTATATTAGCTTAATTTTTGAGTTTCATACCTTATATTTTTAGGCCAGATGTTACATTTATAATACGTTTGTACTGATTATCTGTTTCATTTCTTTTATCATGTTGTTCAATTTCACTGCCATGTTGCCTTTGTTATCTGATATTCTTTTCATCACCATGAGCTGTTATATGATAACCCTTTCCCTAGTATGTATATTTATGTGATGATTGCATGCCAGTGTGGCTGCATGTTATTTTTTTACGCTGTAAGTCGGGAGTGCCGCAAGCTGTGTTACTGTGTATGCATTGCTGGGAAGGCCGGATGCTACAAAGACTACCTATTCGTGGACGCACTGCTGGGAAGGCTGGGTGCTACACATGTTGACTTTGTGCCGATAATTGTATCATTCATTTTATTCATGTTTATTTGTGCTATTAAATCTATTACTCGCTAGGCGACGGCTTACCACGGTTGTGGGGGCAATGTTTCAGGTTTAGCTGATAAGGGGAAAGCACCAGATTCAGGGTCAAGAGTTTGAGGACTCGTGGTATCAGATAGACTTCCGTTCACTTTGTAATTATTACCGAACTTGTCATTGGGATGGGTGCATCCCTAGATTTTCGATTTGGTTGTTATAACTAGATAATTTATTTAGCGTACTCCGAATTTGAGGTTTATGTTGCAGATTATAGTAAAAGCACCACGTTGTTAGAACGAGGCATTTCAGTAGTTGCTTGGGAAGTCCCTGCTCCAAGTACAGCGGCAGCTGAGGCTTCCACATCAGGACCTCTTGTTGACCCAAGGATGCAAACGTTGGAAGAAATCTTTGAGCAAGGCGCAGCAGCTTAGGAAAATATCTCTGAGCAGCTAGTTAATGAAATTTTGGAGCCGCCTACCGATATGGATGACATCTTCAGGAAAATTGATGATTATCAACCTCCAGTAGCTGCAACTGAAAGCACAGAGGGTCATGCGGAGGCAGAGGGTCATGTGGAGACCGCTTCCGAATCAAAATCCGATGCGAGTTTTGAAGAAGGTTTAACGGAAGAAGCCAATCCATCAACATCTTTTGGAAGACATGGATCTAGACTAGTAGTGAGCAGACGGAAAATGACTCGTCCGGATCTAAGAGACGAAGATGAAAGAGATGAAGATTTTGTGTTGGAAGAGGAGACAATGATCAAATCGCAGAAAAGGGCCAAGCGCCAACGGCTAGCGAGACAAGCTCCATCTACCTCAACTGTTGTTCCATCTGCCGCACCCACCACTCCCTTCATATCAACCACCACTCAATCACCATCCGTTTTATCTTCTGCCAATCAAAGATTTTCAGAGTTGAAAGGCAAGGTAGATTTCCAGACAGTCCAAATCTTTCAGATTTCGCAAGCTGTGAATGAGCTGCAGCAACACAACTCCAGGTTGGAGCCGCAGAACAATCATCTACAACAACAAGTGACTGCCCAACAAGAGACCATGAATGCCCAGCAATCTCAACTTCTAACTCTTCAGACCCTAGTAGAGCAATTTTTGAAAGATCTTCAAGCCTTTGGGGAGAGTAGTTACCCGGGCGATGAGTTGAGGGGAATACGTAGAGATGGAGATGACGAAGGAGGTGACCATATTCAAAACGACAGTGAGCGAGCAGATCTTCCACATGAGACTGCTCAGCAAGCTGAACTTCAGGGGGAGCATAGATCCTCGGGGGGATCAGGTGGAGATAAAGAAAAAGGTAAGGCTCCCAAAGCATCAGAGTTAGTTGAACAAGAAATGATTGGAGCCTTAATCAGACTGGACGATGAAGATTTGAACTTTGATTTCGAAGATGATTTAGAAGATCTTGAGGAAGGAGAGTTCATTCCAGAAGATGTTCCAGAATGGAACTCAAATGATGAAGTCTTAGTGGATGAAGAAGACGAAGCTGATGAGATTGTCATTCAGGGATAACTAGTCACAGAACAATATGTAAATACAGACCAGAATCCGATAGATCTAGACATACTGAAGTCGACGACTAATGATGAATCAGATGATGATGTAACTCAAAAGACAGATAAGGAGCAAACCAAGGAAGAGAAGAGGAACCTCTGGTTCAAGAAAGAGGAGAAAAAGACTGAATTAGCTGTAAAAGAGAAAATAAGATTGCCAAGCCCAGGAAAACTACCTTAAGGCATTCTTAGCTGGTTCTTTGACAGGGAATTGCTGCTTTTTGTGCTTAAAAGAAGTGATGGGCTCCAATATCTAAAGAGAAAACTTAAAGTCTTCAATACATTGCCTAAATGTGAAATGAAGGAACTAGCATGGAAAAATTTAATCAACCTAGGAGATGACCAATATGCTGAAGTGATAGAAGGAATAATCAGAAAAGAAGGTCGGTCTGGAAGGTTCGATAGACTTAAGCCACGGTCAAGAAAGAGAGTCATGGAAGAATCGAGAATAGATCAATTGACCGGGAAGCCGTGGATGAAGATGTTCTACAAACCGGTTCGATGCCTAAAGAGGGTTCCTTTAAAGCCAATGCCACAGAATGTTAAGAATAATATTAAGTGGTGGTATGTTGATAATGAGATAGCCGAGGCAGTTATGGAAGATCAAGATGAAAGGGTAATTTTGAAAGTATTTGATCCTTTGCATCTTGTCAATGTTTCCAATAGTGACCTGAGGAAACTTCATGATCAACCAATTTTCTATCATGAAGGCTGGAGATCGGAAGGAAGGAAGTTTCAGAATATTGTCAAACATTGTGTAAAGGAAGGTCTATATGCAGGTAGTATTTTGAATAAGCTTAGTTCTATAAATTAGTGAATGTCTTTCTAGAAGCTATCATCAAGGGGGAGTCTGTTGGTACACCCTGTGTGACGATATCAATCTAGGTATATAAGTCATTTGTTATAGTTGAAGGCTTTTTTAATACAAGTTATATATGTTTGATCATGATTGTGTATGATGTTTCCTTTTGCATGATTAGTTTAAAGATAGGTTCTAGAATAAGTTCAAAGGCTAGGATTCGAACTTATCCATACCCAGACGAACTTAGTGAAGCTAAGTTCGTAGGGTATTGGACAAGTTCGTGGGCTTGGGCCTAAACGAACTTGATATGTTAAGTTCGAACCTAATCACTATAATTATGACTTAATCCGTTTTATTTCAGGACTTTTGGAGAAATTCGTGATCAGAGCCTGTATTCGTGCCCATACGAGCTAGAGTGATTTCAGAGAGTCTTTCGGAGAAATACATTGTGTCGGGTCATTCGTCGTATCGGCTATCATCGTGTTTGTCTTCGGTTTCCGTGTGTGATCGATCCGTTAAGCCACTAACAAGGATTCTGCACTCGTTAGACGGTGTCGCGTCAAGATCAGATCCGTGATATAGGTGACCTTACATCTATCACCCATTTCAGGTATTCTTTTTGTCTTCATGCTTCATAGAATCTATGGTAGAATTGGCCCCTTCTGATTCTCCACTTTGTCTTGAGTTGTAGACTGATCTTTACGTTCAAGATTTTGCATGAGGACATTGAAACAAATTCCATAAAGTGTAAAACTTGTTCATAAAGAACAGATTCAGTTCGCAAAGAACAGAACACTTAACTTGGGTTAAAACTTTTCAACAAACTTGAAAAACTTAGACAGCATCTTTCAAACCTGTCCAACAGTTATGGACAGCTTTGACAATCTGCCAAGTTACAACGAATGTAATAGTGTAAACAGACTTAGGCTGATTTTGCAAATCACTTATCAAGTTTCAATAAGGCATTAGAAAAACCTTAGATTTTCCTTTAAGTGTATCAAACATGTTTCATTAAAAATCTCCCCCTATGATAATGAGTAGGTTTGATTGAGGCCTTTTTGTGCCTAACAATCTCCCCCTATTTGCAATATCCAGCCTAAAGCTGACTTCATCAGTTATCACTATATATATTTATGTTACAGTAGCAAAAATAAAAATACAACATCAAAGTAAAGTAAAAGATCAGTTTATATATACAGATACTGACTGAAACAACAAATTTTTATAATAATACAACTAATGTACAAAGAAAGAGTACAACAATACAAAGGAAAAGTACAACTTATGTACACTTAGACTTCAACACTTTGGACTGTTGATTGTTGGGAGCAGATAATGGCAAGCATGACCAACTTATGCACAACTTCCATTCTTAATGTACACGTTACTTGTAGATGGGCCTTGGTGTTCCTCAATTTTCTTTTGCCGATCATCAGCAACTTTAAGAAGCTTTTCTTGTTCCAGGCCAGTTATCTGTTCTTTTCTGGCTTCAACAGCTTCCACCTCAACTCTGAGGAAGTAAAACTCTTGGCCAGCCAGCTCTCCTCTTTTATAGCAAGCTGTTAACTGATTCCATATGGCCACTCTCCACTTGGCATGTTTAGCAAAAGCATCAGTGAACCTGAAAGTAATAACCTGTTTGCTTTATGAAGGTCTGAGGTTCTCTGAAAGCACATTCTTAGTTTGAGGATCCACAAAGAATACTCCTTCCTCAGGATCTTCAATATATTTGCCTTCTTCAGGTTCTGCGCCTTGGGGCATGCTATGAACGATGCCTCTGATTTGAGTAGCATAGAAACCACATTCAATCAGCTTGATTATCTCATCAAGCTCTGAATCTTTCTTCTATCTTCTGGGCTTGATCTTAGATTCTACTTGTGAAGAACCTTTGATCATCTCATATGGGATCAAGCCTAACTCTTTCACCTTTTCCATGAGCTTTCTTACAAATGCCCTGACTGTTTTAGCAGTTTTGAGACTTTGAACTGCTCAGGGAAACTACAAGCTCAACATCAACAGCTTCATATGCTTCCAGTTCAGGACCTTCAGCACCATGTCTTGTGATTTGAAGCTTCCAGGGCTGATTCTTTCTTGATGTGGGAACAACTTTAACAATGGTTTCCCTGTCAATTCTTCTCTCAGCAACGTCAAAGAACTTCTTTCTTGCCAGGTTATCAAAATGGAACTGGGTTCTTAATGGTGAAAGAGTAGAGGACACAAGTTTTCCCTTGGTCACTAAGACCTTTAAGCGTATCTCTTTTTCTCTTTGCTTCCCACTGTCTGACCCTTTTACTGCATCCTCCAACTTTTTTTATACTACCAAAGATGGCATTTTAACTTTCTTTGCCTCCTTGGCAGCCAAAGCTTGAGCAGCTTTCACAGTGGCCGCTTCTTCTTTTTGTCTCTCCAGTATCTCAGTTTGCTCTTGTTTCCTCTTATAATGGATGTCAAGTGGAATTTTAATTTCTTTAGCTTGAGCCTTATCATACTTGAGCTAGAGAAGTCTTTCAGCATCTGTGTCCACAGCAGCTTTGCCTTTTCCTTTTGCTGTTGTGGATAGAGTCATCTCAGTCTCTTCCTTTTCTTTTGATGTGTCTAGGACAAGTTGTCTTCGTTTACTTGGTATGTCCTCAAGAACAGGTTCCTCCCCCTTAGATGGTGCAGGGCTCGGAGACCTGGCCTGAGTAGGCTCAGCTGTCCAAGAAACATTTAATGTACCTGCACCATCGCCAGCTGTTAAATGACCTACTGCAAGGCCAACTGAATCTGACTTCTCCTTAGAGGGAGATGAAGATTCCTCCCCCTCAGACTTTGTCTTTGAGGTAGATTTATTCTCCTCCCATGAAAGAGATGGCACAGAGCCTTTAAGACCAGTGATGCCCAAAGGAACAGATCCAACAGGCTTGGCAACAGGAGGTTTGGTAACAGGTTCAGAACCAACCCGGCTATGCACTAAGAAAGCCATATTGTCCTTGACCTCAGCTAACTGGGTTAGACAGGTTTCAAGAGAGGAGGATTGAGAGATTTCAGAGGCTGAAAGAATAGAGATAGTAGCCATGTCTGTGTCACTGAACATCAGACTCTTAAGTTATGCAAGAGTTATATTGATTGATTGATGCACATCTTCAAAGCCTGATGCCACAGTGTTGGACAGAGATACCACTACGGTATTCAAAGAGGCTAAAGTGGAGGGCAGTGAGACAGAACAGGTGTCAACTATACATGACAGTTGTTGGGCAACAACTGCCAAGCTCGACACAGAGTCCTTTGAATTGGAAAGGAGAGATGAAAGTGAGGTTTAGAGCTGTTGCAGCTGTGCAGTGAGTGCAAGCCGCTAAGAAGAATAGTCAGGTTGTGGAGAGGCTGATGGAAAGGATGACTTGAACGAATCAAGAAATCATTCAAGTTGTGCAGACACAGAGTCTGCAATGGTAGAAGGAAGGGTAGTCATAAAACTTTCTAAAGAACTAACCTTGTTGGGCAGCACAGTAAGTTGTCCCTTCAAGGAAAGGTCTTTTGGTGCGGGAAGAGTGTGGGAGGATTGTTTTGATTGAGTGGAGGGAGATGAAGGTGAAGATGGAGGAGTGGTAGGTTCACTTGGTGATGAGAGTGGTAGGTTCACAGTGGAAAGAAGTTTCATGGCCTGTGCAAAGGTCAAGTGACCCAGCTTAGATGGATCAAGGATACCTTCAGCAGTGGCTAAACCTGCTTCATGATGTGAGGTGATGGGAGATGTTTGCCTTTCAGTTGCCACTAAGAATGTCACACCGTCATCAAGGACATGAGTGGTTCCCTTAGTAGTGCCTTGGTTTTGAGGCTCTTCTTCATGGGGTGAAGTGGTGTGCATTTCAACATTAGCAGTGGTGAAAACTGGTGATGGAATTTGCATCTGACGGGCCATCGTTGTGACCCGCCAATTTAATCCTTAAATCCACTAATTAGCTAGAGAAGTAAGGGTCGAATCCATAGGGAGTGTGGTCGTAATTTGGATTAGGTTATAAGCCTTAAAAGTTAAGTTTATTGAAAGCATTTATATTGTGAAGTTGTGGATTTGATTGAGTTGTTTAGAGTAATGATTTGCTATTGCTTGTAACTAAAATTAAGAACGAAGTAACTAACGAAAATAATAAACAATCAAGAAACGAATAACCATTCACGGAATCACCACGACATAAGTATTACTCACTATAATTTCATGCAACGAACACATAGACATAATCAATTGCGCGACTAAATTAATCAAACGTATTTTAACCAATAACTCTCGGCATAGCGTCTGCAACATTAATACTCGTCTTAATCCCTAAGCTAATGGACTCGGCACGAATAATAACACCACTATAAACTATCTAGCTTTTACTAATCGCAACACATAATCATAATTATAGCCAAATGTTTATCATTTGCATACACATAAGAAATTAAAGAAAAGTAAACTTAGCTGTAGATCCTCCGCAAACGGCTAACGGGATTAGCCGCTCATCATATGCTCGTCACAATCACAGATTTGAGCCATTGGGTAGCTTGTGAACCACTGTCTTCGTTCTCGTATCGTAGATCCACTCCAGCAGAGCTTCGGCACACTTGCACACCCGTCGGGACTCTCTTCCAAAGCTGCCCCTTCACTCCTATTTATAGGGAATCGAGATTAGGGTTTCCAGGGTTGAAAAACGCGTTTTGGCGCCGCACCAGCACAGGCCAGGCGCAGGACTGTGCCCCCCCTGCGCCCGGATGCGGCTACGGTTTAGTTGGCGTGTGCTGGAACGTATCTGGACAGTTTGGGCGCTGTGTGGAGCGCAGGGTAGCGCATGCCAGCGCCCCCCTCAGTCCGATTTGATCTGAATTCTCTCGGATTGCTTCTTTTTATCATCTTGGCCCTGAAATACAAACTTGGAGTAATAATATGGATTTTACGAAGTATTGGTTCTTAAAATGCTCATAATATGACTCAGAAACCATATAAATTATAGACTTATCAAATCTCCCCAACTTAACTCTTGGTCGTCCCAGAACAAGCTTTTGGAATCAGAACTAACTAAGTAACTAAGTAACGAGCAAGAATTGGCAGTGAGTCTAGGAATTTTATGTCAAGCTAGCCTTCGTACTAATTCAATAAAAATTTTAACATGTAAATTAGAGACGTTTTCAGTTAAAATATATTTCTCTTATAATTTATATAATTTATCTCACTTTTGAAAATACCCTTTTAGCATAAGTTTACAATACTTAAAACATGTGGGTCTTCCGACCATCTTTTTTCTCTTTGCATGTTTACAACAAATTTTCTTTTAAATAACATGCTTCTATCTATTTTCTTTTCATTATATTAGCTAGATGGTCCATGTAACGAGATTTCGGTCAACCGCTCCCAAACCAAATGGTTTTAGGAGATTAGGCATGATTGGTACCGCTAAGGACTTAATATCACAAACCATCTATACTACACTTTAATTAATTTTGAGGCTAAAACATGATTAAGTTCTCCCCCTTATTGCATGGGTTTCCAAAATCTTTTGACACATTACTTATATTTAAGCCCAAATAAATTTTAACGTACTTCAATTCATTTTACATGGCAAAAGTTTTAATTATTACTACGACTCTTTTCTTAATTATAAAATATCCTGTCAATACTAGCCAATTTCCTCGCACATGTATTTTCTAAGTATCATCATGTTCCACAGCCTGATCGGCAACAATACTCAATTGGGGAAAAAATGAAAGACTATATAAACATTATAAATTCTAAATAGGACTCGGCTAAGAACCAAAAATGAAATTACGATAAAGAAATTAAATGCAAAACTAACTAAAATAAAACAAAGTACAGAAAAGTAAAGAATAAGGAAAGATAGTACCCGATCATTCAAACGGAGGAGGCGGCAGAGGAGGACCGAAGACGTTGTTGAAGAAGTTGGTATACGGGTTCTGGCCATGGGTGAACTGTGCAGTCGGCGGAACCAAATGAGGAGGCATCAGGTCTGGGAGGTCCTGCCTGCCATGCGCCGGATAGTGCTGATAAGTATCTATGGCAGGGTTATAGGCCTGGTAGTCGGGCATCGTGTAATCCTCATAAGACTGAAATGGCATACTGGCCGTGGAGTCCTCGTGGTGTCGGACTCCCTCCAAGTACGCCTAGTCATGGTGCTGGTAGTAGGCATTTTGGTATGTCAGGGCTCTCTGCCAGTCCTGTAACTGATCTACCCGACCCGCTAAGTGATCGACCCTATCATAAATATGGGTCATACGCCCATTCATCTCATCCAGCCTCTGGGGCACATCCTCTCGTTGACATGATCGTCTTCATCATCCAACACTTCATCGTCTGATTTCCAGTCCACAACCTCCTCTGGAATAAATTCTCCTTCTTCTAACTCTTCTTCTTCATCGTCAAAATCCATAAGCTCTACCTCTATGTCCTTCAGTGCATCAATCATGTCACTGTCCAGAACCCTCGAGGAACCTGCTTCTTTTCCAGATCCTCCTACTTCTCCTTCTGTACTTGGCTCCCCCTGAATTTGTGTAGCTTGAGCTGCAGGAAAATCTACAGACTCAATCTCTTTATTCGCACCGGGATCATCGCCTTCATTATCATCATCTCTTCTCTGCACCTCCTGATCCTTACAACTAGTCTCCCCCTGAGTTTGTAGATTTTTCATAAGTTGCTCTAGGAGGGACCTCATTGCTCGGATTTCTGAAGATTGATCAGCTACGAAAGATTTTAGCTCCGTGTTTTCGTCTCTGACACTTTCCACAATCTTCCGCAACTCTGCATTCTCCTTATCCAGATTTGAGTTATGCTCCTGGAGTTCACCTACAGCTTTGGTAAGAGTTATGATTTGAACGTGCTGAAAGTCAACACGACTCTTGAGTTGCATGAATCGTTGATTTTCGGTATATGCAGCTGACGTAGAAGGAATTGACTGAATGGGAGATGGGATGAAAGGTGATGGAATGTATGGTTCATGCTGCTGAGGTGGCGGTGATGGTGGAGCTGTGACTTGTGGTTGGGTTTGAGTTTGAGGCTGAGGTTGTGCATCGGACTCTGATGAAGTCCCCTGCATGAACCTGTCACGTTTGGCCCGTTGCCTTGTCACTAGTTGAGCAACTTCCTCTTCTTCAAAATCCGAATCTTCAGATTCCCTTTCTTCTCTCCTCCTCGATCCTGCTGCTTCATTCACTACTAACCTAGCGTCATAGGTTCCGATGTGAATATTTGGATCTGCAGCCATTGATTCAGGAGCTTCAGCCTCCTGCCCATCCATATCATCTGATTCTGATGCTGATGATGTCAAGCCTTCATCAACCATTTCTGCCTCATACTCATCCACATCTCTAAGAACATCTTCTGCTCCTTCTGGTGGACTGACCAGCTCCCCCACTAATGCTGCGGCCACGTCCTCGTTGGCATGGGGTCCTGATGCCCATATCTCTTCTAGTGTTTGCGCAATTTGTTCAGAATCAGGAACTGCACTTGAAGGCCCTGCTTCCTGTGCTTGGGGCTGCTCGCTTGTAGAAGGCCTTGATGCCTGGATTTGACTCACTGCTGGTCTCTGACGGCGTCGTTGAACTCGTGACTGTTGTTGTTGTTGACGTTGTTGCTGTTGTTGTTGTTGTGGAAACTCAACGACCCCTGCCCAGTTGGCATCTTCCGGGGCTTGAAAATCCCTATCCACAATGGCTCCAAACAATGGACGAGCAACAGGAACAGCCAATCTTCCTCGGTGTGAGGAACAATCAGCGAAAATCCGTTTGTCCATAATGTTAACACTCAGAGAATCATTTGACGGCGGCAAGTCTGGCAAGAAATGCCTTATCAGCATCATAATGAACCTTGGGTACAACAAGAATCGTTTCCTTTCTGGAGCCGTAATTTGATGAACGAACTCCGAGAAGAACATCTGTGAAAAGCTGAACTTCCGATTATATACCAATGCAATAACCCCAGATTGGATCTTTGACACTATGTAATCAAATCCAGCTTTCTTCGGCGCAAAACAGACCATGAATACGTGCACCAAGAATCTCCATTGCCCAATCAGGCCACTCTTCATGTATGACGACTTTCTCACATCTAAACTGTATCCCATCCTCAGAAAAGCAGTCTGCCTAATACTTAACGGGAAGTCAATAGGCCCATCTTCTTGTTCCTGAGATCCCAACTGCAGAACCTGACGCAACATGTCTGCAGAGAAGACTAACGGCTGTCCAGCGATTCTCGTTCTTAGAACTGTCGGGGTGACAGTGCAATCAACTTGTAAATGGTCGTAGAACTGCCGCACATATGAAATAACAATTGGGATGTTATGATATAGAGCAAAGCTAATCCTAGATTCAGCTAGGAAATCCAAAACTTGGCGATATCCCTGCGCCTCAGGGATATTATTGTCGGGATTAAGAACCATATTATGCTTAGGGACAAAAGCGCGAACCGCCATATCTGCACAATAAATAAAACTGTTAGACTCATTAAAAATCAATAAACTTGTTTAAATTCAAATTTGTTTTATTTTGTACCTTTTTTAAATACAAAATCTAACACAATTAAATTTCCACAAGTTTAATAAAATTTAAATTAAACAAAATAAATAAAGTACAGATTCGAAAGTAACAGATTCGAAGTGTCCATATTTGAATGTAATGGACAGATTCGAAGAGTCCCTATTCGAGTCTAATGGACAGATTCGAATATCATGGTCATCTCGAATCTAATGATAGATTCGAGAAACCCATGAACAGATTCGAAGGTCCTAGAACAGACTCGAAGTCCCGTCGGTTTTGTTTTCAACAAAAACCCAAGATTTTAACCATTTTGAACTTGGTAAATCACATACATTAGTTCAACTAGATTCTAATCAATGATTTATGCTTTTAATTTGATCTTTTATAGGTCCAATCTTGGTAATTTAGCAAAAACCCTATTTCGACCTATAAAACTTCAAAATTTGACGATTTGGTCTAAAATTGTGCATAAAACTACACAAATCTTGTACAATCCGGTTGATTATACCTAGATGTATCTGTAGAATCGAAACACCAAGTAAGAGACTCGAAAAAATGTCGTTTAGGAGAAATACGATAGATTCGAGAATAGAATCGAGATCGCCGCAGTAGACTCGAGTGTATAGATTCGAAAACAGTAAGGTCTTAAATGACTTCACTGTTGACCTATTTATACTACCAACCCTCGATTCTAAACATAGACTCGAATCCACTGACAGATTCGAAGTCTTACCGCTTCGAGTCTGTCTTAGATTCGAAACCACCAATACTTAGAAAAATTTTTGAAAATTTTGAAATAAATTCAACTTTTCCAACTTTTTTCTACGGTATCGTGTAACCAGATAAACTATGCCAATTCTTTTACCCTAAGCTCAAGATAGTTCACTCATTGTTTATTTTATCCAACTTTGAATGCACCCTCAGTAACTTTTGACCTTTTACCTAAGTAGAAATTAAACTAAAATGAAATAAAATAAACTAAGGTAAAAATAAAATAAAATAAAGTAAAATAAAATTTTGACCAAAAATTTAATCTAGACTTAAGAAAAATTTACAATCTAAGCTAAATACTTAACAACATATTTTTGATGAGTATAGTCTAAGAAAGGTTCAATCAGATAGCGATGTTTGATACTAACTTTCAGTACTTAAACTTTCACACTTAGGAATTTTTGATTCCTTTGATTGTTTGTTGTGACATACCTATTTAGCCAATTGTTGGTATTTTACCCTGTTAAACATTCTACATTTCGAAATATCCCTTGGCCTTTTTATTTATCAGGAAATTATCTTACGTGACTCAGACATAGACATACTTTTATGATCAAGGCACACAAACAAAGATTCTAACTTGTTGGTATTTGCAAACTTTCTTTAAAAGACAAACATCGGACACATGTCTGTATTCTCATACAACAAAGTGTCTTAGTTCGACTTAAGGTTTATTTTTAAAGTTAGCAGACAGCGGTGACAGGTCTGTACTGACGTACAACAAAGCGACATGTCTGCTAACCCGAATCTAAACAGAGACAACAGGTCTGTACTTACGTACAACAGAGTTGCATGTTTTCGACTCTCAGTTTTACATGATATTTCTATTCTTTCCATTTTCAGATGTATTTGATGTTGCCATACATCCCCAGAAAGTTTGCATACCTCATTTAGACTCAATGTTTGTATGTCTTGTACATAAAAATTAAGACCGATTGGTCGTACATCTAAGTTAGTGACACGCTTGACTTTTTCTAGAATATTTTATTAGCCTTGAGATTCCCTATATGTATTATGCCTACCAACACATCAAACTAAGTAAAGTATAACACTTAGGATTTAGTTGCATTATGTGTGAAAGCCTAAATACTTAGAGTCTGTAACGACGGTGCTAATTTTCGTCACTTTGAACCTATGTATCTAAGACCTAACTCTTTTTTCTGATATTCTCTTTTTTTGTATTTTTGTAATTTTCTCTCTTTTTTCTTTTATTTTTTCATAAGAAAAGCAGTAAAATAAGCTAACCTACTAACTTACTAAAGATAGAAACTTACTAAAAATAGAAACTTTCCTAAATTAGCAGATTACTGAGAAGAAAGAAAAACTACTACTCTACAATAAAATAAAATAAACTTACTACTACTAAGGTCAAATTACTCTGGGTTGCGCATTCCATTCAGTTGAATTAAATACTCAAACCGTGACTTATCAAACGCTTTGGTAAATAAATCTGCATTATTATCTTCTGTTGCCACCTTTACCAGTTTGATTAAGTTCTTTTCAGCACAGTCACGAATAAAATGATGCCTTATGTCTATGTTCTTTGTTTTACTGTGTTTAACTGGATTATTAGTTATAGCAATTGTAGATTGATTGTCTATCCTAATAGGAGTTTGAGTGTAAGCCAAACTGTAATCCCGCAATTGTTGTTGTATCCACAGAACCTGTGAGCAGCAACTACCAGCAGCAACATACTCGACCTCGCACGTTGAAATGGCTACCGATGTTTGTTTCTTGCATTGCCAGGATACCAATCTCCCTCCTAGGAACTGACAACCTCCAGTTGTAGATTTGCGCGTCAAGCTGCATCCTCCGTAGTCAGAATCCGTGAACGCTTCCAACTCTAGATCTCCCTCCGCGTGATACCAAAGTCCCAGCTTCGGTTTCGACTTGAGGTATCGTAGAATCCGCTTCACAGCTTTCATATGCATCTCCTTCGGATTCGCTTGAAACCTAGCACAAATACACACAGCAAACATTATGTCAGGTCTTGAAGCAGTTAAATACATAAGTGACCCAATCATGGCCCGATATAAAGTCGGATCCACATCGGTATCACTTTCAGTACCCGGCCCGAGATTGTGATTTACTTGAATCGGCGTGCTGAAGTGGGCAGTCAACTTAGTTCCCTCCATCCCAAACCGTTCTAATATGTCATAGACATACTTAGTTTGATGGATAAACATCCCTTCCTTTTTTAGGTCAACGTGTAACCCTAAAAAGAAATTCAACTCCCCCATAGCACTCATCTCGAACTTGGACTTCATCACCTTCTCAAAATCTTTGCACATTTGTTCGTCTGATGATCCAAAAATGATATCATCGACGTACACTTGTACCAAGATAAAGTGTTCTCCTTTCCTCTTCACAAATAGAGTACTATCTATCCTACCCCTTTCAAAACCGTTTTCTAAAAGATGGTTGGATAAAGTCTCATACCACGCCCTAGGTGCCTGATGTAATCCATAAAGAGCCTTATCTAAGCGATATACTCTATCAGGATATTTAAGATCTGTAAATCCGGGCGGTTGTTCTACATACACCAACTCCTTCACTTTCCCATACAGGAAAGCACTCTTAACATCTAATTGATATACCTTAAAGCCCTTGAAGGAGGCAAAAGCTAAAAACAACCTAATGGCTTCTAGCCTTGCTACTGGTGCAAAAACTTCGTTGTAATCGATTCCCTCCTCTTGGTTGAAACCCTTTACAACTAATCTCGCCTTGTTGCGCGTGACTATACCCCGATCGTCTCTTTTGCACTTAAAAACCCATTTGTTTCCTATTGCAATCTCCCCTCGAGGTAACGGAACTAACTCCCACACTTCTAGTTTCCTAAACTGTGAAAGTTCTTCCTGCATCGCTTCAACCCAGGAGTTATCCTTAAGTGCCATTTGCACATTCTTAGGCTCTACTTGCGATATGAAACATGAATAAAGACATGTGTGATATGCCTCGGAGTCGTTTATCATCGACAACAACACGGTGTTGTTATTTACACTACTCCGGGTCTTCACACCCTCGTTAGGATTTCCTATGATGCTTTCTATTGGATGGTTCTTGTTAATCCTAGAGGTCTCTATTTCATCAACCCTTAGATTATCTCCTAAGTTGGATCCTATTTCACCTAAAGGGGGAATAGGCTCAGCTTCTACGTTTTCCTCCTCACGGACGTTTTCCTCAGAGTTAGAACTTGAAGCTTGAGTCTGATTCTCAGTGTTAGGTGCCTCTTGATCAGCAACTTCTGGAGATCCATCTACAGTCGCAGTAGGCTCGGACGTAGATTCGAACGTGGTCCTTGGAAAGATTTGGCCATCGTCGTTCAGATGCAACGTCGCCATGTCCTTCGCGATTGTACCTGCATTATCATCCAGAGGAATGTTAAATGACTCAAATAACTTATCATAGTCAAATATCCATTCCGGACCAGTTTGGGGTTCATGTGTATAACTTGTGACTTCAATGTTATACACAATCTCCACAGTACCAGTTGTTTTGTTAAACACCCGTTTGTTTGGTGAGTTTGGCACATAACCTAGGAAGTATCCTTCATCAGCCTTTTCACCAAACTTCGGTTGATGTTTTGTTCTTAAAAATGTGCATGGTACTCCAAACGGTTCGAATCCAGTTAAGTTAGGTGGCCGTTTATTCAAAATTTCATAGCATGTTTTGTTCAATGATTTGACTGTAAGGACTCGGTTTAAAATGTGGCACGCGGTATTCGCTGCCTCCCCCCAAAACATGGTAGGAAGCTTTGAATCCGAAAGCATAGTCCTGGCAGCCTCAATCAAAGTTCTATTTTTACGTTCGGCCACCCCATTCTGTTGAGGTTCATATGGTGCACTGAATTGATGCACTATGCCCTTTGATAGGCAATATACACCAATTACAGTGTTTTTGAATTCAGTTCCATTATCACTACGAATACATTTAACCCTAGTTCCGTATGAGTTCTCCACTTGGTCCAAGAACCCGATGAGCCTTGCAGCCGTCTCGTCCTTCGTACCTAAAAAGAAACCCAAGAAAAACGTGAGTAATCGTCGGTGATAACTAAGCAGTACCAACTACCTCCAATACTCCTTTTGTTGATTGGGCCGAAAAGGTCCATGTGCAACAGATCGAATGTTGAGGCTATGGAATTCTGCTTCTTGGACTTGTGTGTCTTCTTGTGCTGTTTGCCCTTCATGCAAGGTAGACACTTATCCTCGAACTGAAAACTTTTCATGGGAACACCCTGCACCAGTCCATGCTTCGTTATGTAATTCATCTTTCTCAGGTGCAGGTGAGCCATGCGTCTGTGCCACAGTACGGATTCCGTCTCCGAAGCTTTGGATAGTAGACAGATTGGCCCCATCGAAGTCTCTGGCTTGTTCATATCCAGCATGTACAAGTCGTTCTTCCTTGGCGCCCGCATCAACACCCATTCTTCAGGAATTTTGAATCCAGGCTTTAGCACTAACGCCTCAGTGTCAGTAAATAACACCGAGTTCTTCCTATCACAGATTTGAGAGACACTAATGAGATTATGAACCAGTTTATCAACGTGATAAACTTGATCCAAAGTAATCGTCCCATTAGTGACTTCTCCAGTTCCAGTGATATTTCCACCCTTGTTACCCGCGAATGATACAAATCCCCTATTACCCCCCTTGAAGTCTGTGAGAAGACTTCGTTCCCCCGTCATGTGCCTGGAGCAACCACTGTCGACGAACCACTTGTTGTTTGGACCGGTAGTTATCTCCTGCACATGAAAGAAAATAGGTTAGTTATCACGGGGAACCCAAGCCATGACTGACTTGGTAATACCATTCTCGTCCACATACGTGAACGCTTTCAAGTACCCATCTCGCCTTTCAGGTGACTTGGGCCTTTGAACTGAATTCTGTTGTGGTGCCGAGTGATTTAAGTTCACTCTTTGCCTTGGTGTAGGCATTTGTTGTGGAGCTCTGGAATAATTTCTATTATATGCCATTTCTGACTGTGATCCTTGAGCTCTTACCGGTGCATATTGTCTAACTGGAGTATGAGACCTAACTGGAGTATGTGACCTGCTAGGTGTGGTGCTCCTATAGACTTGTTGTGGTGCTGACCTAGATTGATTAATGACACGATTCGGTGAATTTGTCCTAATCACTTCCTTTGGTCCAACCTTAACCGGTGTGTTCTTCACAACTTGTTTGGGTGCGGCCTGCACAGTTTTCTCGGTAGGTTGAGAACTACTGCTGCTTGCCACACTGGGTGAGGGCTTAACAGGTGTTGGGTTCACTGTCTTAGGGGTAACATCTGCTTTCCTAAGTGGACAGTGAGAAGCAACAGGCCCTTTCTCGTGACATCGAAAGCAAGACATCTTATCTATGGACTTTTTGGTTGGTCCCTTAGATCTAGGTGTCTCACTGGTGTCTACATCCTTTGGTACATCTATAGTGTCTGTCTCTTCGACCTGGTCAGCCCATGAAATTTTCTGTTTTCCTGCAGGTGTTTCACTGGAGGAAGACACAAATTTCACTTTCTTGACCTTGACGGTTGAGTCAGCCACCTGAGGTGTATTTTCAACTGTAGGCTCTGGTGTCGGTTCAGGTAGGTCCTCTAAGTCTACAGACTTGTCAGTTTTCTCCTGAGGCTGAGGCACATAGTTCGCATTGAATGGTGGAGGAATTTCGTGAAAACCTAGACCTACGGGCTTCTTAGACTGTCGTTGGGCATCTAAGACTTTCCCTAGATTTAAGCTTGAATTCCGAAACTTCTCCAACTTGCTGTTTGCCTCTGCTACCTTAACCTTGGTCTCAGCTAGCTCTATATCCTTGTCCTTAAGACTTTTTGTTAAGGCCTCTACGTGCTCATACATAAGTTCTATCCTAACACACTGCTCACTGAGTTTGTCTTTTAGAACTACTACGTCCTGAGCATCAGCCTTAAGCTTTTCTTTTAAGTCTTGCTTTATATCATTTAGGCTAGCGTTTTCTATTTTTAAGTTCTCATTTTGAGCAGCTATGGTTTTATGTGATTCTAAGACTAGATTTAACCTATCATTAGAAGTAGCACACAAAGCACATAATTCACGAAATAAAGAATAAGACAGACTAACCTTTGAGTTATCAGATTCCACGTTGGCCATCTGAGCAGCAAACTCCAGCACTGTCTGACCATTCGTCTTTTCAACCCACATCGGACTGTTTTCCCTTGTGGTCTGCTCGTCTTCTTCACAACCATTCTCCGTAACTTCAGCCATGAAAGCTCTAGCATTGGACTCAGGATGTGAACTCCAGTCATAGGTACCATCTAGC
The DNA here is from genome assembly GCA_020465985.1 of Centrapalus pauciflorus. Lineage (NCBI taxonomy): Eukaryota > Viridiplantae > Streptophyta > Magnoliopsida > Asterales > Asteraceae > Centrapalus > Centrapalus pauciflorus. The sequence continues at coordinate 20,997 of JAANYP010007967.1, read as the reverse complement.
TGTCTATCTGAAGTGACATTGGATAGAAGACCCGCTAGATTGGCCTGTCCAGATGAGGAACTTGGAAGGTATCGTTGTTGGGACTGATTTTGGTACTGTCCCTGATGCTGACTCTGTCCTTGGTATGCCTCTACCTTCGGTCTTTGACACTCCCTGGCGAAGTGTCCCAATCCCTGACAGTTGTAGCATTTCACCTTGGACTTATCAAACCCGATCCCCTTGTTATTCATTTGCAGATTCCTCCAAGTTCTTTTGATGAATCTTTTTACCCTCTGGGTCACCATGGCCAGTTGCCACTTAAGATCCATTTCCTCTAAGTCATCAGGGTCGACCTGATCGTAATCTTCATCCCATAGAGCTGGGTCATTGATTTTCCCTTGAACACAATTTCCGTATGCGGCCACAAAAGAAGCAAGTAGATTCAGATGCTCTTTCGCTGACTTTGCGCTCATGGGCATCTTCGAATAGCTCTGACTTGTCGAAGCCTGTTGGACTTGAGGTTGCGGTTCTTCCGATCGTCCTAATCCTAAGAACGCGCGATTCAATGAGTCTTCAGACTCTGCTGGCGATGACGTTTCTCCGGTGAAAAACGCTGTAGCACTCTTCGGTTCAGCTGTCACTGATGATTTAGATGTCTTTCCAAAATACATTGCCGGATTCTGGACTTGCTCGTAATCAGTCTCAGCCTTAATCATCTCAAAGTGATATGCCCTCAACGTTCCCACAATGTCATCAAGTGATTGAGTATAGTATTTGTCCTCATTCAGCTTAATCATTGCCACGTACATAGCTCATTTGGCTGGTAGGGCATCAAGAAGCTTGTTGTTCTTGTCAGTGTCCGAATACTCAATTCCATGACTTTCAAGTTCCGTTATCAGATGATAGAACCTTGTGATAATATCATCCAACTGTTCATCCTTAATTGCCTTGAAAATCGTGAACTGTTGCTGTAACAGCTCTGTACGCTTTCTCCTAACCCGAGGATTTCCCTCACACCTCTTCTCAAGCGACTCCCAAAGGTCTTTTGATGTCCTCTGAGTCCGGAATGTGTGTAGAATATCTTGCGGTAACGCCATTCGGATTAAAGAAAAAGCTTTGTTTTCAGCTTCAAAAAGTTTCTTGTCATCTTCTTTCATCATCTGATATGACAAGATCTTTTGACGGCCTTCAACTTCAGATACTGGCGGAATGTACCCTTCATCTATGCACACCCACATGCGCATATCATTGAATCGTACAAAATCTGTAAAACGATCCTTCCACCAGTAATAGTCCTCAACTTTCATCAACTTAGGTGGTGCATTTGCCTTCCCAACTTCGTGATCCATCTCAAGGAATTTCTGAAGATTTGACATCTTTTCTAAAACAAATTGAATTTGAACTTAATTAAGTTAATTCGAAACTGATTTAGACTAACTTATTCGAATCTAGGTAGATTCGAAACTAATTAAGATTAAATCTTTTGTAATTAAATTCGATTAAGTCTTAAAATTCAATTAGATTCGAAATTATGTCAGATTCGAACAAATCCTTAGAATCGATGGTCCTTAGAGTCGAAGGGCAGCAGACTCGAATTTCAGCAGATTCGAAACACAGATTCGAAAAAAAATACTAGACTCGAAACAAACTCGAAACTAATTTAGACTCGAGATCCTATTCGAATGAAGTAACAGATTCGAAACAAGATAGATTCGGAATTCTCTGAAATTGACTCGAAAGGAGCGTATTTAGGTTAGACTCGAGACTAAAGTGAAACCCTAATTACCCCTATAGATTCGAGCGCCGCAAACTCGAAAAACGGCTAACACTTTGATTTTTTGACGTTTTACAGATTAAATCACTATTTTTTAAACGAAAAATAATGATTTTGATCAAAAACGTGAAAAACCACAAAGTGTTTCCCGAATATGAATTTGCTAAGCTTGAAAACACGTTTTTGAGAGCAAAACCGTCCAACTAGCGTCAAGAAACCTAGAATGTATCTGATGAACACGAAGAACACGAAGAACACTCCGTAGGCTCTGATACCACTTGTAAGGTCTACTACTGCAAGATCTATCTAGACGCGGATCCGTGAACGAGTGCGGAATCCTCGTTGATGGTTAGACGGACAACTCTCAACCAACGGAACACGGAGACCTTTAGACGCTGAACGAACGACACACGAACGATCCTACGAACTAATTCTCTCCGAAACGGCACTCACCTAGCTGATAAATTTGAGATCGCCTCTTGCTTAATTCCACACGAATTCTGCAAAAAGTCCCTTAATGATTCGAGTCTATCCCTAATTATAGACCCTGATTCGAGTCTGATGTGGGCCAAACTCGAATCTGGCCCAAGGCCCATTCGAGTCTGTCCATATTGACATCCTCGAATCTAGCCCATTCGAATCTAAGGTCTCATTCGAATGTATCACAGATTCGAATGTGTTCCCTTAAGCAATTCGAATCTAGCCAAAACACTTAAACTCTTAAGTGATGAAACTTATGTTTTACTTATGCTTGAGTTAATCTTTGACCTTTATGTTTGAACTTCTTGTAATATGTTACATCAAGTTCAAACACACAATCAATAACAGACAAACACATATAAACATATATATCAAAACACTTGCTAATACTCAGAATATTACTTAAACCGTAATGCAGATCGATTAGACTGCTATCGTCACACAGGGTGTACCAACAATTTGATATACTGTAAAATTTTTATGAGCGGCAAAAGCTAAAAACATCCTAATAGCTTCAATTCGTGCAACTGGTGCGAATGTTTCATCATAATCAATCCCTTCTTGTTGGCTGTATCCTTTGGCCACGAGACGAGCTTTATTCCGAATAATGACACCATGTTCATCTTTCTTGTTCTTAAAGATCCATTTCGTGCCTACGATGGATTTGTCTTTTGGGCATTCAACAAGTCTCCAGACCTTTAACCGTTCGAACCGGTTCAGTTCTTCTTGCATCGCCACAATCCAATCAACATCCAGAAGGGCTTCTTTTACATTCTTTGGCTCTATTTTACTTAAAAAATTTTAAAATAAGCATTCATTTATAGTTGCCCTTCTGGTTTAGACTGACGCAGATGGATCACCAATGATGTTTTCTATTGGGTGATTTCTTGTCCACTTAACTGTATGTGGAAACGGTTCTATTGGGTCTTGGTTGGGATTGAGATCTAGGTATGGTTCGGGAGTTACTTCAGATGTTGTAGGTGGGACATCTGAGGTAGGAGCTTCTGAATGTTCAGAAGTAATGGGGGTTTCAGAAGAATGTGGAGGTTCAATTGGTTGTACAATCTCAGTAGTTGACTGCACATTTGCTGTTGAAGCTTCTCCAGTTTCTTCTGAACCTTGTTGTTGAGAAAGATCAGAGACTATGACTGGATCTTCAGTAATCCTGTCAGGCACCAAATTTTGAACATTAGTTTCGGGCTTTTCAAAATAGTCTTCATGAAAATTCTCAAATAACTTATGTAATTCTGAGTTTTCAGCATTTTGTTCAGTTGACTCCAATGAAGTCTGCATATTAGGTTCGGGTCCTGAACTGGTGTGTTCAGAAGCCATTACCACTCCTTCGTCGAATTTGACATTTACGCTCTCGTTGACTGTCTTGGTTCTCTTCTTGTACACTCGGAAGGCAACCGACTCCTTTGAATACCCGATGAATATTCCTTCATCTGCCTTTTGATTAAACTTTCCAAGATTGTCTTTATCGTTCAGAATAAAGCATCTGCAACCAAAGACATGGAAAAATTTAATATCAGGTATTCGTTTATTGATCAATTCATAAGGAGTCTTTCCGAATCTCTTATTTATTATGGAACGATTTTGTGTGAAACAAGCTGTTGCAACTGCTTCTGCCCAAAAAAATAACGGTAAATTAGAATATGCCAGCATCGTCCTAGCTGATTCCACTAGTGTCCGATTTCTTCTTTCAACGACACTGTTTTGTTGTGGAGTTCGAGCAGCTGAAAACTGATGTGTAATTCCTATTGAATTCAAGAATGAGTCAAGTGATTTGTTCTTGAACTCTGTTCTGTTGTCTGAGCGGATTGTTTATATTGTGAGTTGCAACTTTACTTGTATTTTTCGGATGAAGTCGATGATCGTTTCGGTTGCATCTGATTTGGATCTCAGGAAGAAAACCCACGTGTATCGTGAATAGTCATCAACTATCACCAATACATATCGTTTCTTAATTACGCTTTGTACTCTCATTGGTCCACACAAATCCATATGCAATAATTCCAGTGCTCTCGTTGATGAGTGTTCAGTTTTGGATTTGTGTGTGGCTCTAGTCATCTTTCCTTTTTCACATGCCACACATAATTGCTCCTTTTGGAATTTGAGCGCCGGCAGCCCTTTAACTAACCCTCCTTTTGCTAGGTTGGTTAACTCATTGAAGTTCAGATGTGAAAGGCGACGATGCCACAGCCATGCTGTTTTAGATGTCGCTTTTGACAATAAGCAGACATCTTTCTTCAGATTAATCGAGGCTAAATCAATGGAGTATAAATTTGTTTTCCTGTTTCCTGCCAAAATTTCTTTTCCTTCTCCGGAGCTGATGCTGCACCGATTGGCTTTGAAATTGACTTCTAATCCTTTATCACACAATTGTCCAATACTAGATAGATTGTGTCCAAGACCATCAACATAGAAGACCTTTTGGATGGTGATTTTGTCGTATTTGAGACTTCCGTAGCCTTTGATCGGACAAAACTGATCATTTCCAAATCTGACCGTCCCACAGAACTTTTCTACAAAGTCCGTGAGTGTGTCTCGTTGTCCTGTCATATGTTTGGAGCAGCCGGAGTCAAGGTACCAGACATGGTTTACCTATAAGATGAAGTAGCACATGAGGTACCCACTTGTAGTTGGGTACTTTTGTTTTAGATAAATCATGCACAATATTATTTGTTTTTCTAACAGATATGGCTTTTAGCTTATCATTTGAAGTTATTTTAGGTACCCACTTTTGAACTGTTCTTTTAGGTATCCATTTTTGTACAATTCGCGGTGAAATTGCTTTTGAAATCTTTTTCTTTGGAACCTTTTTCTGTTCATAAAATGGGTCCTTCTTCTTCGGTTGCCATACGAGCTTATTAGATTTAACAATTGCAGGCTTACAAGCATAAGAATTCAAAGCAATTAAGTCCTTTCTTGAAAACTTTATACAAGACTTTTTAACAAGATTATTATTATTACAGACAGACTGTTCAATTTTGCTATTTCTATCTGTAACATTTTTGTCCTTCACGCGCCACTCTTGTTTTATACTCTTGTTTTTCTGTTCTCTTTTCTTCTTTCACCAAACTTGTTTTCTCGAACCGTTCACAATGATATCTGGCATAAAAGAAGTATGAGAATTAGTAGATTTAGATGCTCGTTTTTTCTGTAAGTTTTTCATACCTTTTGAAGATTGGACTTTACGTGCAATTGAGTCCGTTGATGAAGATGATTCACCCTTTTCATAGTTAGGAGACTGAACAATAATTTTTGTTTTCTCCTTCTTTTGTTGTAATGGTGGTGAATTTTCATATGATTTTAAAGAATCTGTAGACATTCTTTGCAGAATTTTAACAGGTTCTTTATTACCGTTTGATTGTTTGTTAGTCAAAGGTTTGATAAATTCACCAATTTTACCAAAATCTGATCTAACGAATTAACATCAGAGTGCATGTACAGATCAAACTCTTTTACTGTATTTATAGAATCTAGAGAAGTAGATGATTGTGGATCAGACACATTTATGTTTTTAGGCTGATCTTGCAACATTTGTTCCATTTTTCATAATTCAGCCTTGAGATCTGTCTCAAAATTTTTAATTTTCAATTCTAAATCAGAATTTATCTGTTCTAAAATTGAATTTGGCAAATATAATTTTTGAGACTGAGTAGGTAATTCAGACAAATCCATTTCAGAATAAGTTTGAATGTACTCTTCTTTAGTATCAAGACTGTTGCTGGTTTCATTTATTCTGGTATAATCACCAGAATTTTGCATTTTGTCTGATCGTAATCTTTTTATTTCTTCGCCAGATTCTACTTCTTCAGATGCTTTCATAAATGTCATTTTTAATCCTAAATTCATGTATCTGACATCATATAGTGTTGGTGAACTTGATATTGGTTTTGTCAGATACTTAGGATTTTCCCAACCAATTCCAGATTTAGAGTTATAAAATTCTGTGTCTTTTGGTTGATTTAAATAAATTGTTTGATTTGTTTGCCCTCTTTTAATAAATTCATCCTCCATATTTTTTATTTTCTCATAAAGTTTAGTTCTTTCTTCAAATATGGCATGATATTTTACAGAAAATTTTGAGGCTTCTAATTCAGCTATTCGCAGCCTTTCTTGTAAATCAGATATTTTGTGATTTAGATTGAGTATATTGCTTTGAAGTTCTCTTTCCTTATCTTGTAAGTCTGAGACTGCTCGTAAAGCTAATGCTTTATCTTTGGAAAAGTCTAGAACTAAGTTGTGTTCATTTCGAAGTTTGTTTTCCAAAGAGTGAACATTTTTCTTTTCTGCCTTTAAAGATTTTTCAAACTTTTTAAGCATAAAGGCCATATTAGTTAGTTTTTCTTCTAATATGCATGATTCATCAATATCAGAGTCTGAATTAGAATTTACCTCCGGTCTGTCTGAACCATCTGAGTTTTCAGACTCTGAATCTTCCTCATTTTCAGCTTCATTTTGGCCAGTTGCCGTTAATGCAACTTCTTCTGTTGCTTCCTCTTCATCAGACTCAGATTCTTTTCTTTCTGCATCCTCTTCATCAGTCAATCCAACCCATACCTCATCTTCAGCTGTCATAGCTGATTCACTTAGTTCAGATTCATTGAAAATTTCTGACTTTAGACAAATATGAGCATCTTCATCCAAGATGTCATCATCTTCTGATAACTGTAACCAATGATCATCCTCCACCATAAGAGCTTTGCCTGACTCTTTCTCTTTGGCTAAGAGATCCTTTCTTGTATAGTAGTTTGAATTTTTGACTACTGGAGATCTGCATTCACGGGCATAATGACCTGGTTTTCCACAGTTGTAGCATTTTTGTTCCGACTCTTTCTTAGCTGACTTACCTGACTTTTCATATTTGTCAGTCTTTCATGCACTACTTTCTCCAGATTTCTCATATTTATCCTTTTTCTCAAATTTCCTTGAGCCTGTTTTGTAGCGCATCTTGTTGTTGGTTGGCTTTCTGTAAAATTTCTTTTGAAATGCTTTCGTAAGTAGTGCCATGTGCTTTTTCATCTCTTCTATTTCTGAATCAGCAGATGTATCTGAGGATTCTGATTCGGAAGATGTACTGCTAATTACTGCTCTTTTCTCCTTTTTCAGCTTGTATTTATACTTTTTCTCTGCCAGTAGAGCCAGTGGATCAGCAGTTTCTTTTTCAGCTTTCTTCTTTCCTGATATTTTCCTCAACACAACCTCTTGATAGTTGTTGAGGTTTTCAAATAGCATATGAAAATCCATTTCCTCAATATCTTTTGTTTGTTGGATAATCATAACATATTTTTCCCATTCAGGATTTAGAACATTTAGAAATTTGACATTGATGTCCAGGTTGGACTTTGTCACTCCGTTTCTTTTCACTTCACTTACCAAATTCACAAACCTGAGGTAAGTGTTTTCCAAAAGTTCACCTTCACGAGCTCTGAAATTCTCAAACGTCATTAGGCTGTTTCTAGCCCTGTTTGTGGCAGCTCTGTCAGATCCCCTCATGATTTTGCATACTTCATCCCAAATTTACTTAGCAGTCTTTGTATTTGTCAGGCAAGTGTAAATATGATTGGGGATTGATATCAACAATAACTTTCTGGCAGTCTTGTCCCCTAATTTTCTCTTCTTTTGGGCCTCTGTCAGGTTGGTGACCTCAACAGTCCTTGGTGGAATTGGGGGATTACCAGTTGGTACTCCTGGGATGGTTTCCATGAAAGTGGCTGGTCCTTCAGTTAAGGATTTCAGCATCTCTTCGGACAGATCATGAAAACTGATAAATTCAAGAAACCTCTCCCGCCATTGAACATATTCACCCCTGTATAAAATTGGGGGTTTGGTTTCTGATCCCATTGCCAGTGCGTCTTTAGACATATTGATTGATCTTTGGGAAACTTGTCCAAGATCTGATGAACTCCGATTGAGATTGAAAATTTTGATCACACTTTGAAACACAGATTAATACTGAAATCTACAACACAGTAACTTGTTAGTAGCAATAAGCAACTTAACTCAGACAGTGAATAGACTTGATGTATTGCAACAATCTCGATTAATGTGTGTGTCAAACTCGAATGATATAAGTATTAAACTCGAATGTGTTTTGAGTGAAACTCGAATGATTCTTGTGTAAAACTCGATTGAATCTTGGTAAAACTCGATTGAGTCTTTGGTAAAACTCGAATGAGTCTTTGGTGAAACTCGAATGAGTCTTTGATAAAACTCGAATGACTCTTTGATAAAACTCGAATGAGTCATTGATAAAACTCGAGTGAGTCTTTGATAAAACTCGATTGAGATTGATCTGAAACTCGATTGAGTTTGATCTGAAACTCGATTGAGTTTGATCTGAAACTGTTTGATCTGAAACTCGATTATGTTTGATCTGAAACTCGATTGAGTTTGATCTGAAATTCGAGTTTGTTTAAAAGGTTGTCAACTCGAATTACAGGGTTGTCAACTCGAATTACAAGGTTGTCAACTCGAATACTACAAGTTGTCAACTCGAATTCTACAAGTTGTCAACTCGAATTAAAAGGTTGTTAACTCGAATTAGAAGGTTGACAACTCGAATATCAGTTATATACAACTCGAATATCAGTTATATTCAACGCGAATAATGAAAGTACTCAACTCGAATGACACACAAGATGTGTATATTTCGAGTTTCTTAATATTTTCAGCTTTTTCAAGTCTGAAATTCAGATTAAATCCAAATATTGTCCATTTTCACTCAAATTGTAATCGAAGGTGTGGTTTTTGAATACAAACACTTTTTGTTAAACACCTTTGTGCAAAAATAGATCTAGGTTTGAATTTTGCAATGAAACAGTAACCGTTTTTGCACTTTTCAAAATTTAACAAAATTGCCTAGATCTTTTTCTGTGTTTTATAAATCAATACAAGTTTATATTCAATTGATTCGTATGTGAATCCTTTACCTTCGATCCAATTATCTCTTACAAAGATCAACAGAATCAAAACCCTTAGTGATTTTAAGGTTTTTCCGAAAAAAAATTGCTCAAGAACAGTAGCAGTTTCGAAAATATGCAATCTCAAATCAGAAAAAATTCACCCCTAAGTCTCTGATACCAATTGTGAAATGTAGTTTCTACCAATCAATCAACAATATGAAATTAATAAGAACAATAAAAGGAATCAACACTGACCGAATGATTAGATTGATGAACTGATGATTACAAAATGAAGATTGAGAATATTCGTGTACAGTCGCTGCTCTCTCTGATTCGAATGTGTACAAAATGATAATCTGTCAGATCTTCTAAAATAGAAAGTCAAAGATGCTATTTATACAATTTAACTAACTATCAAAGTGTAACAACCTAACTTTTGGTCCAGCTTTACTTATTTGATTTTTTTTGAGGTTAATAATGTAATTTTATTACATTATTTGTTTTGTAATATTAATTTAGTAATGAAATTATTAATTAAGATAAATAATTATATTATGATATAAAATATTAAAGATGATTAAGATTAAAAGATGTATTATACAAAAATAGAAATGGGTTCAATGCAAATGAGGTATATAAACTAAATGATGATCATTTAAGATCATTATTACAATTAACTCTCTCTCTCTCTCTAATCTCTCACTAAGCCTACGGCTTCATCACAAATCCATCAAGAATTTCCATAAAAGTGCAATTAACTCAAGATTTAAGACAAGGAGGAGTTACAACAACAATTAATCAACAAGAAATTTCAAGAATTTGAGGTAACATTTGTTTAAACTTTGAAATTTTGTGAATATTGGTTCGGTTTTATCAAAACCGAAACCTATGACTAAATTGTAAGAAATTTAGGTTGCATGTTTAAAGTTTTTGTAGATTATGATGAATTTAAGGTAACAGATGTAAAAGAAACAAAGATTTTAGTTTGGATCATCCAAATAATGATGAAATCGGAATTTTTGTGTAAAAATATGTTCTTGACAAAAAGTTTAAATTTTGGATGATCTTGAACAAATTATGATGTTATTAATAGGGAAAAATGCATAAAAATAACCCAAATATGATAATATATCAAAATATTAAATTGCATGTCAATTATAAATGTGTTTAGTGAAAATTGATAAAAATCCGTATGAATAAAATGAAGAACATGAAGATCAAATTCTAGAAAATATACCAAGTATGGGATCCGAATTCGGTTATACCTGAATTCGGATGGTTCCCTATTTCGGATCCTCAATTCGGATGATGTCAATCTCGGTTGGTTATAGTTCGGATTTAATCCTAATTCGGATAAGATGCTTATTTCGGATCTTATGTATTTTTAAAAGATCCTAATTCGGTTCCTAAAACATCCTAAATTCGGATGATTGTTTCGGACACCACTTAGTCCGAATTTGTTACCATTTCAAATGGACCCGAATCCGGGTCCCCAATCCGGATGGATCCGAATCCGGGTTGGTCCGAATCCTAAAATGATGATATTTTGATATTTTAAATAAATAAATGATTATATATATATATATATATATATATATATATATATATATATATATATATATATATATATAAAATATATGTATATATATAGAAAGCTTTTGAGAATTTGATGGAACAAAGAATATAAATAAATGAAAGATTTATAAGATTATCAGTTATCAGAATCAGATAGAATTAAAGATTTTAAAGACTGAAAAATGATGAAATTGACATGATGTTGATATTATAATTCTGGACAGGTTCAGTAAAATTCTGAACATAGACACAGAGATTTAAAGATTTATAGCGGGTCAAAGATTTGAATTGACAAAGAACAGAATTGACAAAGATAAAATCCTGAGATAACTCAGGTGGCAGATTTTTATATCTGTTTGATAAAGACCCAGATCAGTGAGTTATAGATATTCAGATTTAACATGTTGATTTTCCGGTTGAGATATATTGTTGATGTTAGATTTATTGACATTCATTTTATCAGCTGGATTGAGACCTGTGCACACCATGGTACGGTGTTACCCAGTGGATCATGATAGCTATTTGATTATCATTTCATATTGCATTTAAGACTTCTTCAGATACTGCTTTATGATTCACTGCTATCATGACTTCTATGACTTAAGCTTTCACTATTGATCAGACACTTGATAGATTTATTCAGCTTGATTAGCCTTGACGGACTATTGTTCTAGACCTGGCTATTTCACCAGTTCTTATGGACTTGGTAATGACCTCCGATGTTCCGCCATATTGACTTACTGGTAGCTAGCCCAGTATGTGGCTGATCCCCACGATTTAAGCGTGAGTGTGGCCTGAACATCATCCAATTCTAAGAATTCTATATCTCAATCATGAGGGCTGTAGCGGCAGCCAAGACATATCACGCTAAGACTGATGATCCGCTTGACATGCATGTTAATTTGAAAATCTATATACTCACTAAGCATTGCTTACAGTTGCTACATTATAATTTTACAGGAAAAAGCAAAGGAAAGTCACCTGCTGGACCTAGCTCTTAGGTCTTTCAACGATCAAGACAGAAGTATCATAGACCACTACACAACAAAACCTTTCGGTACTGATTAGAAGACAGCAATTGTTGTGGATTTTGGGTAGATTTGATATGATTCTATGATGTAATAATTAGATTAGATGATACCCTTTTATAACTTTAATTTGAAATATGTAAACTGTATTTAATCTATATCCTAATCTGTATGTACAAGTAATTTATTATTCCGCAATTTAATTACCCTATCTTAGTATGGTTGATATCGTATTGCAATATGTGGGACCTAGACTCTGAGGACCGCCCCGGAAGGGGTGGTCTTCACAGGATGGTATCAGAGCCCATAGTTTGAGTGAATCAAGTATTACGTGAGTATACTTGGTCTCAAACTGAAGCAATACGTATGTATCAATTATTTAGGTGGTTTGAACTGAGATAGGATGTACAGACTGTTAGGATGGGAAAAAGGGTACGTAGATCTAACTCTATAAACTGATAGTTAATTGATTTTAATTTTCAGTAGAAGATGTCAGGATCAGGATCAGGTGACATACCAAACATGACCCCACAACAAATGTTCGAAATGATGCAACAACTCTTAGCCCAACATTCTGAACAAGAAAATAAGACCATGCAAGAACAGTTTCAGGCCAGAGATGAGGTCGAAGCTAAAAGACGAGAAGATAAAAAGAATAAAAGAAAAGAAAAGCAAGTCCAGAATAATGAAGAATCTGATTCTGATAACACAAACCCTGGAACCCAAATTGTGCAGCCTAAAGGTTGTAAATTCAAAGATTTCAAAGCTAGCGGTGCATTGAATTTTGAAGGAACAGTTAATCCGATTCAGGCGATTGATTGGATTAGCCATACTGAAGAAATCTTCAGGATTTCTGATTGCTTAGACTCCAAGAAAGTAAGCTATGCATCCGCTTTCTTCGTCGGTGCTGCTCGTGCCTGGTGGAAAACCCAGAGAAGCATATACGATGAAGAAATTATTCAGACTCTAGAGTGGAACCAGTTTCTGGATATGTTCAATGCAAAATATTGTCCGATCGACCAACAAGATAAGATGGACGTTCAACTGATGCAGCTGACTCAAGGAACAAAGACTGTTGATGAATATGAGCATGAATTCTCGAGATTATGCGGTTACTCTTCGTATCAAGTAGCTACCGAGGAGAGAAAGATGAATAGATTTCGTGTAGGACTTAACCCTAAATATCGACATCCGATGAGCGCAATCAAATACAAAAGTTACTTGGAAATGGTAGAAGCAGCTAGACAGATCGAGCGAGGTTATTTAGAATACGGTGATCAGCTCTATGCTCCGTCTACTAACCCGACATGTCCTTCTCCTCCGAAGAAACAGAGATTTGGCAAATTCTTCAAGCCAAATAAGTCACAATCTCAGCAATCCCATCAGCATAGTTCACAGCCGAAAGCTCAAGTTTATTCCCTTACGAACGAGCCACGATTCTGCAAGCGATGCAGAAAGTCACACATGGGGTTGTGCAATCTAGAGGATGTTACTTGTTTTGCATGTAACATGATCGGTCACAGCAGTGAAGAATGCCCACAGCAGGGACGAGGATGTGCAAAGTGCGGGAAAAGAGGACACTTTATGTATCAGTGTCGAAGCGGGCAACGATATCAGTCGCAATCATCAGCGGGAGGTTCTACAGTGAAAAGTTCTGCAGCAACTCCGACAGCCAGGACACGTGCATTTCAGATAACGGCCGAAGAAGCAAAGGAAACCCCTGATGTAGTTACGGGTATGTTTTTACTTAACTCCATTCCTGCCCGAGTATTATTTGATTCTGGTGCGAGTCGTTCCTTCATATCGACTTCTTTTGCATCAAGATTTTCTAAGTCCCCATCAAAGCTTCATGTTGTACTTGATATTGAGACAGCCAGTAACAACTATGTTATGGCTGATTCTGTTTACCAAAACTGTACTCTGCTTGTTGATAAAATCGTGTTCAACCTTGACTTTATCCCGATTCCGTTGAAAGAGTTCGATGTCATCATTGGCATGGACTGGTTAACAAATAACGAGGCTACAATCATCTGCAATCGGCGAATCATTAGAATCAAGTCTTAAGACAGGCGAGTATTGGAGATCAAGGGCGAGAAGCGTAAAGGTGCTCACTGCTTTATTTCTATAGAGAAAGCTCATAAATATGTATCTAAGGGTCGCGAATCCTATCTGTGCTATGCTCTATCTGAATCCAATTCTGTAAAGAAATCTCTGTCTGATATTCCGATTGTCTGCGAGTTCCCAGACGTCTTTCCTGATGACATTTCCGGAGTGCCACCGGAACGTCAAGTCGAGTTCAGTATTGACTTGGTTCCTGGTGCGGCTCCTATTGCAAAAGCTCCTTACAGACTTGCACCTGCAGAAATGCAGGAAATGTCAAAGCAATTGCAAGAGCTGTTGGAAAAGGGGTTTATCCGACCAAGTTCATCTCCGTGGGGTGCACCTGTCTTATTCGTTAATAAGAAAGATGGAACTTTTCGAATGTGCATCGATTATCGGGAGTTGAAAAAAGTTACAATAAAGAACAAGTATCCTCTGCCCAGGATCGATGATCTATTTGATCAGCTACAAGGAGCCAGCTACTTCTCGAAAATCGATCTTCGTTCTGGGTATCATCAATTAAAAGTCAGAGCTGAGGATGTTCCAAAGACAGCCTTCCGAACATTATACGGTCATTACGAATTTCTCGTAATGCCGTTTGGCTTGACAAATGCACCAGCGGCGTTCATGGATCTCATGAATCGCGTGTGCAGACCTATGTTGGATAAATAAGTTATCGTATTCATATACGATATTCTGATTTACTCCAAAACGGAGGCTGATCATTCTATTCATCTGCGGCAATTGTTAGACTTATTAAGAAAAGAAAGACTCTACGCAAAATTTTCTAAGTGCAAATTTTGGCTCAGACAGGTATAATTTCTATTATATATGTCTTGAGCTATTTCCTAAGTATTCTTTGACTTACATTAGAACTTGAATTTCTACTTTGATTCTTATAGATTCAGTTCCTTGGCCATGTTGTTTCTGGCAAAGGAATTTCAGTTGATCCTTCTAAAGTCGAGGCCGTTCAGAAATGGCAAACGCCTCGTAATGCCTCAGAAATCTGAAGTTTCCTTGGATTGGCCGGTTACTATCAGTGATTCATAAAGGACTTCTCAAAGATTGCTGTACCACTCACGATGCTAACACGAAAGAATACACCTTTCGTATGGGCTGATAAACAGCAAGAGGCATTTGAAACTCTAAAGCAGAAACTGATTCAAGCGCCGATCCTAGCCTTACCAGAAGGCAATGATGACTTTGTCGTTTACAGCGACGCATATGGTACTGGCTTAGGATGTGTTCTAATGCAAAGGGGAAAAGTTATTGCCTACGCTTCAAGGCAATTAAAAGATTACGAGAAAAGTGCACCAACTCATGATCTTGAGTTGGCTGCCGTTACCTTTGCTTTAAAAATCTGGCGTCACTATCTTTATGGGACTCGGTGTCAGCTTTACACCGATCACAAAAGTCTCAAACATCTTTTCACTCAAAAGGATCTAAATATGAAACAGCGTCGGTCCTTGGAGCTTATCAAGCACTATGATTGCGAGATTCTATATCATCCCGGCAATGCTAATGTTGTCGCGGATGCTTTGAGTAGAAAAGTTTATCCAGAAAAGTGTTGCTATGCCCTAACTCCGGTTATATTCTCTTCTGATCTTATTGAAGACATCCGAGTTGCTCAAGCTGAAGCACTGAAAGAAGAGAATTTCTGTTCTGAAAATCATAAAGGGCAGCTACAATTTCTAACTCTGAATCATTTGGGACTTCACTGTCTCAAGGGAAACCGAATCTGGGTTCCTAAGTATGGTTCAATTCGCAGCACTCTTCTATCTGAAGCTCATCAGTCCAAATTATCTGTTCATCCTGGCAACTCAAAGATGTATTTTGATCTGAAAGCCGACTACTGGTGGCCAGGAATGAAGAAAGACATCGGTAAATATGTTGAAAGCTGCAGAATATGTCAAATGGTTAAGGCAGAATATCAGAAACCCTTCGGGGATATGCAACCACTGCCAGTTCCTGAGTGGAAGTGGGAGCATATAACAATGGACTTCATCACGAAGTTGCCGAAAACCAAAAGACAGCACGACTTCATTTGGGTAGTCGTGGATCGGTTAACGAAGTCAGCTCACTTCATACCGATAAAAGAAACATATTCCCTCGATAGATTGGCACAGCTATACATCACTGAAATCTTTTCTCGTCACGGTGTGCCAAAGTCTATCGTATCTGATCTTGATAGTCGTTTCACATCCAGATTCTGGCAAGCACTACAAAATGGGATGGGTACTCGGATTTCTATGAGTACTGCTTATCATCCTAATGCAGATGGCCAGAGTGAGCGAACTATCCTTACTCTTGAAGATATGCTTCGTGCCTGCATTCTTGATCTAGGTGGTAACTGGGATGACCACTTGCCGTTGGTTGAATTCTCTTACAACAACAGTTATCATTCAACGATCAAGATGGCTCCATTTGAAGCTTTGTACGGAAGAAAATGCAAAACTCCCACCTGTTGGCGTGAAACAGGTGAATCGCCAATAGCAGGACCTGCCCTTCTACAGTTGACTCATGAAAAGATTCAGCTGGTTAGAAGAAACATTCTTGAAGCTCAGAGCTGGCAGAAGTCATATTACGATAATCGACACAGATCTATCAGCTTTGCAGTTAACGATTGGGTGATGCTGAAAGTATCGCCAATGAAGAATGTGGTGCAGTTCATTAAAAGAAACATGCTAGCTCCGAGATTCATCGGTCCGTTCAAGATTGTCGAAAAGATAGGAAATCAATCTTATCGTCTTGAACTGCCAGCGAACTTATCTGGAATACATCCTGTATTCCATGTTAGTCACCTGAGAAAGAGTTTAGCTGACGAAAGAGAAGTGCAGATACCACAGGTTAACCTGCAGATTGATGAAAAGCTTTGAGTAGTTGAAGAGGCGGAGTGTATTCTGGACTCGAAGACTAAGAATCTTCGGAATAAAGACATACAGATGGTGCTCGTCCAGTGGAAACACCACAAAGGTTCGCATCAGTCTTGGGAATCGAAAAATGTAATGAAAGCAACTTATCTCAGTCTGTTCGAACGTAGCTAACTTCGAGGACGAAGTTTGTGCGTGGTGGAGCCCATTCTGTAACAACCTAACTTTTGGTCCAGCTTTACTTATTTGATTTTTTTTTAGGTTAATAATGTAATTTTTATTACATAATTTGTTTTGTAATATTAATTTAGTAATGAAATTATTAATTAAGATAAATAATTATATTATGATATAAACTATTAAAGATGATTAAGATTAAAAGATGTATTATGCAAAAATAGAAATGGGTTAAATGCAAATGAGGTATATAAACTAAATGATGATCATTTAAGATCATTATTACAATTAACTCTCTCTCTCTAATCTCTCACTAAGCCTACGGCTTCATCACAAATCCATCAAGAATTTCCATAAAAGTGCAATTAACTCATGATTTAAGACAAGGAGGAGTTACAACAACAATTAATCAACAAGAAATTTCAAGAATTTGAGGTAACATTTGTTTACACTTTGAAATTTTGTGAATATTGGTTCGGTTTTATCAAAACCGAAACCTATGACTAAATTGTAAGAAATTTAGGTTGCATGTTTAAAGTTTTTGTAGATTATGATGAATCTAAGGTAACAGATGTAAAAGAAACAAAGATTTTAGTTTGGATCATCCAAATAATGATGAAATCGGAATTTTTGTGTAAAAATATGTTCTTGACAAAAAGTTTAAATTTTGGATGATCTTGAACAAATTATGATGTTATTAATAGGGAAAAATGCATAAAAATAACCCAAATATGATAATATATCAAAATATTAAATTGCATGTCAATTATAAATGTGTTTAGTGAAAATTGATAAAAATCCGTATGAATAAAATGAAGAACATGAAGATCAAATTCTAGAAAATATACCAAGTATGGGATCCGAATTCGGTTATACCTGAATTCGGATGGTTCCCTATTTCGGATCCTCAATTCGGATGATGTCAATCTCGGTTGGTTATAGTTCGGATTTAATCCTAATTCGGATAAGATGCTTATTTCGGATCTTATGTATTTTTAAAAGATCCTAATTCGGTTCCTAAAACATCCTAAATTCGGATGATTGTTTCAGACACCACTTAGTCCGAATTTGTTACCATTTCGGATGGATCCGAATCCGGGTCCCCAATCCGGATGGATCCGAATCCGGGTTGGTCCGAATCCTAAAATGATGATATTTTGATATTTTAAATAAATAAATTATTATATATATATATATATATATATATATATATATATATATATATATATATATATATATATATATATATATATATATATATATATGTAGGTCCCGAGAGGTTCCCAAAGTATATAGTTATAAGCTGTAGAGGGGGGGTGAATACAGCAATTTAAAAACTACACACTCTTTTCTCAATGTTTGTATGTATTATCAACAATTTGTTAATTACAAACAAGCTTGAATGCGGAAGAGTTCAAGCTGAGATGACAGATACAACAGTATGCTTACTAGTCTAAGACAGACTCGAACTAGTATACAATGAATACACTCACTAAGAAGCACTCACTGTGTTTACATGACTTAAGGAACAGCTTAGGTAAAACAGCTTAATCACACAGATGCTGGTTTACAGAAGACTTGCATGCATGAAGATCACACTTGCACGTTCACTCTTGGTTTAAGCACTTAGCTTTCTTCACGTTCTTTCTGACCTTAGAAGCTTCCTTTTATACTCACTTAGAGGATCTCAGAGAAACATCTTCATTGGACAGAAGGAAAAGGAAAAGTCTTGTTGAAAAGACAACATAACCTTTTCTGCACTTTTCTGAAAAGCAGACTTGTCTTTATATGTGCAGAACTTTTGTCTTTTTACTTTATCTACTGTTGCATTGCCTTTAACTAATTTAGGAATGTCAACTTTGCGTCTTTCTTCCCTGTAAAGGCCTATTTTGAAATAAGAAAAAGGTCTGTCACCCTTTTTCAAATATCCTTTTGTCTTCATGTTACAGAACAGCGTGGGCAGGCTGAGCAGTTCTGTTTTCCACTTTGTCTTCGACTTTGTAAACTGATCTTGTAGTCAAAAACAATACATGATGACTTGGAAACAAATTCCATAAAGTGTTTAGCCTGTTCACAAAGAACAGGTTCTGTTCACAAAGTACAGAACACTTTAAAAATGCCCAAGCTGCTCAACAGTGTAGAGCAGCTTAGACAGTTTATGTCCAGCCTGTTCAGCAGACAGAGCAGCTTGGACAAACTGTCTTAGTTGCAACACATGCAACATATAGAACAGCTTTAGACTGATATTGCAAATCATTTTCAGGTTCAATAAGGCATATAACAGGCCTTAAATTCAACCTTCAAATGCATCAACATGTTTGATTATAAAATCTCCCCCTCAGATGTAGAACAGGTTTGACTGAGGCCTTTTTGTGCCTAACAATCTCCCCCTATTTGCAATAACCAGTTCAAGCTGGTCTTGTCAAAAATCACTATATATTTTTACAGTACATTTGCTGAAATAAAATTACAACATTACAGTAAAGTAAAAGATCAGTTTATATATACACTGATTCTTGACTATACTAGAACAACACATGTTCTTAAAGAGTACAAACTAATGTACTAATGTATTTTACAACTAATGTAAAAGCAAAAATTACAACTTATGTAATAATGTACAACTAATGTACAGGATGTAAAACTAATGTCAGGTAGTTTGGGACTGTTTGAGATGGGAGCAGATAATGGCAAGCCTGTCCAACTAATGGACAGCTTCCATTCTTCACTACCCAGATGGTAGATGGACTTCATATCAGTGGAGAAGGATCCTTAACCATCCTTTCCAATTCTTCCCTTGTATCCTCAAGTTCCTCAACTTCACTTCTGATGATCATGAACTTGGGATCATTGAGTTCTCCTCTTTCATAGAAGCCTCTGAGCTGATCCCAGATGGCTGCTCTCCATTTGCTAGACTGCCTGAAAGAAACTGTAAGTCTGAAGGCGGCAAGTTGTCTCAGATCAACTTTGTATAGTTCTGAGGCTCTTTGGAAGCACTTCTTCTGAGTTAGGGGATCTACAAAAACTGCCCCCAGCTCAGGTTCTTCAATAATCTTGCCATCCTCAAACTCTATTCCTTTAGGCAGACTATGATCAACTCCTTTTATTTCAATGGCATAGTCGCCCTGTTCAATCAGCGTAAGGAGTAGTTCCATCTCTGTATCCTTCTTTGTCCTTTTGGCCTTTATTTTGGGGTATGTCACAGAGACACCCTCTTTTACTTCTTTTGGAATCAGGCCCAGCTCACTTACTCTTTCCATCAGCTTCTTGATATATGCCCTGATAGTCTTAGCCGTTTCTGACTTAGACTGGCTCAGGGCAACTGCCGAGTTCCACCCATCCCTGTATCCCATTGTGCCCAAACATCAGTGTGATCGTAGGATTCCATTTCAGGGCTTTGCACCCATCCTGGTTATCTGAAGTTTTCCATGTGCGCCTTTCTTTGAAAGGGAACAGCTTTGACAATTGTTTCCTTGGCAAGCCTTCTAGTAGCAACATCATGAAATTTCTTTCTAGCCAAGTTGTCAAAGTGGGACAATTGGGGCCTATGGAAAAAGGGAACTGTTGATTTGGTCAGAGACCTTGAGTTACCTTTCCTCTACTTCCTTCCTCTTTTCTCCTGCTGATTCCACTGGCAGCTTCCATTATTTTCTTTTGCACCTCCAAGGTAGACATTTTAATTTTTTTTGCTTCTTGGAGGGCAAAGGACTTAGCAGCTTTGGCAGATTCTTCTTCTTTTCTTAATTCCTCCAGAGCTTGAAGCTGTTCATCCCTAAACTCAAAGTATTTGTGCATAGGGAGGCCCATCTCTTTGGCTCTGGTCTTGTGAAATTGCATTTCTGCCTGTTTCTGCTGCATAGGATCCTCAGCTACCGTTTCTTTTCCTTTAGCTGCTGCTTTAGTGACAGCAGCTTCAGGAATTTCTTCTTCTTCTACTTCAGATAGAATAAGGTGCCTCCTTTTGCTGCTAGGCCTGTCCTCAGGAATGATTTCCTCCCCCTTAGACTGAGCAGGGTTTGGAGAGACAGCCTGAGTAGGCATAGTAGCTTGAGAAGCACCTTCAGCAGCACCTGTTTCAAAAATCTCTGCTGGCTGACCAGTGT
>JAANYP010007966.1:0-10444 GCA_020465985.1 Centrapalus pauciflorus | reverse complement strand
TATATATATATGATTATATATATATATATATATATATATATATATATATATATATATATATATATATATATATATATATATATAAAAGAAACTTCAAAATAATGTTAAAAAAATAACTATCATTCACGTATATTTAAGAAAATAGATAAATAATATCTATGACAATTAATTATATTTTTCTTGTATTTTATTTTATAGGAATTAATATTTATATCGGTTTAATTTTAATTTAACATACATTTTTTTTTGTAAACATTTACTTATTAAAAATTAACCACGTATCCACGTGGCTTTATAAACTAGTATACATAAAAAGAATTCAGTGGCTAACTAGTATAGGGGTGAGCGACGGGTACCATTTCCCGAACCCGAACCGGTACCAAACCGGTACCGGTACCGACCGGTACCGAATTAATATATTCGGTTCGGTATTCGGTTTTTAAATTAACTAAAATTCGGTATTCGGTACTTTCGGTTCGGTATTCAGTTCTTAGATTAGCTAAAATTCGGTATTCGGAACCGAACCGGTACCATATAAAATTATACGGTTCGGTATTCGGTTCTTCCAAAACTAATAATTCGGTTTCGGTATTTTCGGGATCGGTACCGGTTCGGTTCGGTACGGTACGGTATCGAGCTCACCCCTAAACTAGTAACCATTAAACGCTAATTATAATCTTCTTGAGATCTTGTTTCTTTTGGGTGTAAAGTGTAAACCACAAGGACCATTTTACTCTAAATTTTTTATAATACATTTATTCTTTTTTACCAAAAAAAAGTTCTTTTTTGCATTTAAAGATTTTTTACGTATAAACTTATTAAAAATATGAAAGTTATTTTTTTGAGTTAGTATGCGTTTGAGGGTTATAATATATTTTGCAAATTATTTACTATGTAATAAAGAATCCAAAAAATTTTAAGAGAAGAAAATTATATGTTTTAAATATTAAACATTAAAATATTAAATTTCTCTATCATAAAAATAATTTTAATTAGTATAAGATGATTTCCTTTTTAATTGATGTGCGTTAAAAATGAAAGTAGTTTAAACCGATTTTATATTTTTCTTAGAAATCTAATTATGAAAAAAGAGCGAGAAATAAAAAAATTTAGATCAATGAGAGAGCGACGTATGACATGAGAGGTTTTATTTTACAGTACATATAAATATAAATTTGTACTTATAGAAGGAAAAGCACTTGTTAATGTTAGGAGCAAAATGTGATCAATAAAAGTAACTTTATCGATAATAATTGTAAAATTGTAATATAATGACATATTTGCATGATGTTTTATTGTTATGTTATATTATATTGTTGTATTTCTTTTAAATTGTTCATGTATTGTTGCAGTTAAATTGTTTTGTATTCAAATATTCATTATATCACATGTTTGTTTTTGTCATTATAAACCGATAAAGGTTCAAAAAAATTACAATAATGTAATTTACAAAAATAAATGATTCAAGATAACCTATGAATATTTTAACTAAATAAAGAATATAGTACCCGTATGTAGATGTGGTAATGTGGAACGATCATTCAAACGAGCCAATGTTTCATGTAAATTAAGTTTTTTTTATATTGAATTTTTTTTTTTGGAAAATTCCGTTTAATACAGACCTTTAGATGTGACTTTACCCATTGGGTTTCTTTGATGTTGGTTTTGCAATTTGTCTATATTATTATTTATTTGCAGACATATTTTGGATTTGAATTTAATAAACATTGGTACAAAGATTTAGGAAAGTAAAATAATCTTATATAAATAACAAAAATATGTTAACATTTTACGTACTTCATGTGTTTTCTAATGAAATCCATACATCTTAATATAAAAATACAAATAAAATTTTAGAAAATCATAAACTGAAAATTGAAAAGAATGGTCCAACACTCAACAGACCAACATATTTTTGTTTAATTGGGCTTAAACACTTTTGACCCAATTGAAATGGGCTTTTTGTTTTAACTCTATTTAGACTTCGACAGCTTTACGTTTAACCCTACCGAAACTACTTATCGTCTCTGGCCGAAACTACACTTCCCTTTTTCTCTGACAAATTTTCATTTCCGTACAGATCTGAAAAAACTGGTGAGGATGAAAAGTTCTCATCATCGGCTTCATACTCCTTTGAATTGGTTGCACTGGTTAAAGATGGTGGTGGATGCTTCAAGCGGGTTAGATTACCTTTATATGTGTGTCGTATCAGGTGTAGTGGTGTTGATCTTTCTTGTAATAGCAACGAATGTTGTTTTATATGAGAACTGAGCAACTAAGATCAAAGACGGAGGATTTGGAAAGGTGTACAAAGAGAAGGTTAATTAAGTTGTTGCCATCAAACGATTGTATTATACTCTGACTTAAAGTCACAACAAGATGATCCTTGTCTATGAATACACTCCCAATGGAGTCCTATAAGGGTCATCTGCGCGACGAAAGGTGGATTTGGAAAGGTGTATATATCTTAATATTAAAGATTGAGAATTAAGAAATTGTAAAAAAAAAAGATGCGGTCGATACGATTAGATGTTAAAAAATCATATTGAGCTGAAGTTGAGATGCTCTTTATGATTAAAGATACTAGATTTAAAAATGTATTAAAAAACAAAGACTAGACTACCTTCATTTATGGCTTTGATAATCCAAAATAAGATCATATGGCTCTTGTTATTGGTATTTGGGATAGGAAATAAGGTTATGATGTTGGGTTCAAAAGATCTAATGCACTATGTATAGGATGGGTAGTTATTATGCTAAATTTATTGGTATGAAAATCTACAAGAATTGGTCTTGCTTCTTTGTGTAAAACTACACAAATGGAAGCCTAGATCTATTGTATTCATCAATGAGAAGATGAGTAATTGGAACAATGTATATTTTGTTTATATTCTTTGAATTATTATCATCTTGTGTAGAATCATTGTATTATTATATCTCTTTTCTGCAAACTTTGGTATACACCAACTTTTTGATAGTGTCATATGTGTGTATTTGGATCTTCATAGCTAGCTACCTAAGTTATCCAACATTTCCTTTGATTTTTTAAAATTTCAAGCGTGTTCTTATTTCATTTAGTAGAATTCAAAATGATTTTTCAGAGTTAGCATGTTAAGTTGTCTTTGGAAGAGTTTTTCTTATACAAATCTGGGAATGGTCCAATACTCCGATGTCCGATGTGTTGCTTCTTTCTTTAATTTTTGTTGATGGAAATGTAGTGGAAGCGAATACATACCATTTTTATGAATCAATATCTTTATTGAATAAAGACAATATTTGAGGCTAAAAATCAAGAATTTTTTCTTTATGTAAAAACGTGAAAACAATCTTTGCAAGGGAAGAAACAAAGCACTCATGAGTGTTGTTGCTAAAGGAGTTAAGGGCATAGGAGATCAAATGGTACTTGCAGGTGATGATAACCTTGTTTGGTATCATTATAGAGGTGTTCAAAACTGAATATTCGGATCCGAAAGATCCATTTTTTTAAAAAACTAAATTAAATATCTAAAATACAAATTTATAAATCCCAAAACATATTACAAGTAAAGTATACTACAAGGTATCCAAAGATATTTTTACTCAAAATGATAAAAATAAATATTATAAAACTAATATATATATATATATATATATATATATATATATATATATATATATATATATATGTATATGAGATCATTGCAGAACCTAAATTTAGTGTAGAATTATAAAACCAATATCATTTAAGATTAGATTAATATAATTGTCTTGATTAAAATAATCATGTTTGGAATTAGTAAAAAAAATATTGGTATTAGCGATATTTTAATTGGTAAAAAAACGAAAAGATTGTCTATTGAAAAAAATTTGATATTAGCAAAAAAAGAATATCTTATCTATTTAAATTAAAATAACATATTATGATTAATTTTTAAATCAAAAAAATTATACCATAAAAAACTGAATTTTATACTATTTAAACGAGACCGATCATGATATATTTTCTTCAAAAAAAATTTACGTGTTTATTTTTCGTAAAATTATTTTTACCCAGACGACCATTTGATATATATCATATTGAGATCATTCAATGTCGAATTACAATTTATGTCACATATTCAATGTCGAAATATTATTATATATCATATATGCAACACTGCATATACATTCAATATTAAAAGAGTCGAAATAATGGTCAAAGTTAGTAGTCAAACTTGGTGGGTCACTCTTAATTCAATGTTAATTGCATATTTACCATCTTATCACTAGTGTTAAATTATAATCTTATGGTGTAGATTGGTTCTATATGTCTGCACTAAATTAAGATTTTGCAATGATCGCAACACTATATGTGTGTGTGTGTGTGTGTGTGTGTATGTATGTGTGTGTATTCAATTGAGAACTTGTATGCATTTAGAATTCTCTAAAAACTTTTGTGCACATAAAAATCTATCAAGGGTACATTAAGGGCATTTAGGAAATATTGAGATAGGCTATGAACATATGCAGTAAATAGCATTGTGCAATACTTTGAATAACATGGGGTATCATGATATTGAACATGTGCAGTTAGTGTTCATCTATGGATTAAAACACAATTACCATGTGTATTGCTGGGAATTTGCAAATATATGTGTGCATAAATTGAATTAGGGATATACATGTCTAGTATTGAAAAATGCAATTATTTCTACTGCACAAGTTCAACAGAAAGGGGATTGCATTATAAACCTTGTTTGAGGATATTGAACATGTGCAGTTAGTGTTCATCTATGGATTAAAACACAACTAAACATGTGTTTTGTTGGAAAGTTGCAAATATATGTTTGCGGAACTTGAATTAGGTAAACATGTTAATTGGCAATGCATCCATATAACATACTGAATGTTTGTAATGTTGTGATAAGTGTTAACTTGTGCAATGCATCCATATAAATTAAGATTTGCTTTAAAAGTTGAGTTACTATGTTAAATAAAAGGTAAGGATCGATGTGTATGTTAGTTTATGTTTGAAGTCGTTTTTACTATGACATGGAACCATAATTATGACTAGAAAAGAGAGTTGATAATAACTCTTGAAGTTGGACAGAACAAAAAAGAACAGAGGTTGAAGACGATTCTGATTGTGGCCATGTTGGTCTGGTCGCGATAAGGCTAAATTGCACTTAACACAAAAGGTTAATTGTTTGGAAGAGAGTTTTACCTTTTATTATGAATACGTCAATTTTAATATTCATTTAGACTGTGCACAAATAGATTTGCACAAGTGCAATAGGGGGATTTCACATGTGCATGAAGGGTTTAAAATAATTTCACATTTGCAGTATGGGGATATGATACTTACATTTGTGGTGTTCCATTGAAACAAACATATTTGGAATGAGTAGTTGTAACAACAGAATGCACATATTGCACATTTGCAAAAGCTTGATGAACTTGTGCAAAACATAACATTGCAAAAACTAACATTTTGCAAAAGCTTGGTCGATTTAACAACAGAATGCACATATTGCACATTGCACAAACTAACATTTGCAAAAACTAACATTTTGCACATGTGCAAAACCTATCACATTGAATGTATCGGCATTGTAGAATCACATTTGGTATAAAACAAATGTAATTCGACCATAAGGGTTTTTCAATATTGGCTTCCTGAACAAGTATAACACATAAAAAACTAGCAATGTTTGAACAAGTGCAAAACCTAGTACATTGCACATGTGCAAACGGATTTGTAGGAAAAAAATGAAAAGCATCGACAATGTAACAACCACAATGGGTATAAAGGAAAGGGAATTTCATATGGGTTTTTCAATATTTGAGTTGCTGAAGTAACATTCGAATCTGTACATAATGATTGAATTCGATTATGATGAACATGAGTTCGGAAAATCAAACGATCGTATAAAATACTTACATTTTATCAATACGATTGTGTAGGGTTTGTAGCGGACGATATTTCCTCCGGGAAGGCGACGATAATTGTCACATCCTTGCTTTAAAACACGCTTGCTTATCCCAGGAATAATAATAAATGCATAAAGCTAAATAAAATATTACAATAAGTCATGCACTACACGTGCTACAAGGCTACAGTACTAAGTTGCTAAAAACATCATAACATAAATAAAAGCAGCTACCCATAACCCAAGGCATCATAAAGCTATACCACAAGCTGAAAGTGAGCTAAGTCCTCTGGGTTGATCAGAAAATAGACCTAAGCAGAAGGTCCAGCTTGCTCTTTACCTTTTCCTGTAAAAATAGTGAGTAGCAACTGTAAGCTAATGCTTAGTGAGTAAACAGATATTCATGAATGCATGTAAAATATGAGGCGAAAGTGCCTATAAAGGCTGTTATGCTTGCTTGCTTGCTTGCTTGCTTGTTTGCTTAATACCCAGAAGAATGCTGCACAATTGAGACATTTCACGCAGAACGGAGATGCCACCACTAGGGGTTTACCGCTGACAGATGATCAATCTGTGATGCGGGGCTAGCTACCCGCATAATGCTCAAGGGATAGTGGTGAACATCAGAATTGCTTGCTCGCTAAATATAATGCTTATGAGATGCACAAAGAAACGCTAACACAAAGTTTGCTGTATAGTATGCAGAACAATAAACAGATAGCAGATAAATATGCATATTAATAGATCAAATGTAAGATCCGGCTAAGCTGGGCATCACCTGTACCACAGTGTTCGCCTTCACTCACAAAACTCTATTGAATTCCAAATAAATTATATAGAAGCAATTTATGTCTCAATTTCATATAAAACATGTAAACAAGAATAACTGTTACTCACTGTACTGAAAATGCTTGAAATATTCTGAAATGCTTGCTCGGGCTTATTTACGCTTTAAATTGCTTTATAATGCTTGCACTTGCTTATCTAGGCTTTTAATATATTCTGGCACTGGCTTTGACTCGCAACTGGGCTAAACAGCTTATGTATAATATCTGAAGTTTAATATTACAGAACATGTGCTAAATTAATATTGCTAGCTCAATATTCCAATATCTATAAGCCATAACTTCTAGCTAAATATTTTGCTATTTATTTTGCTAATTTATGCGTTGTTCGTAAATTTTATCAATTAAATTCGAAATTTAGGGGCTAGATTCGAATCTGAGCATCAGACTCGAAGTCAGATTTGAATCCGAGTATCAAACTCGAAGCCAGACTCGAACTGGGTTAGATTCGAAGCCAGACTCGAACAGGGGAGGGGTAAACTCGAACCATCCCTCGAATCTGAGCTTAGATTCGAACCTCCAGTTCGTCTTTAGCTCTATTCGAGTCTGTTCTAAGCATACTCGAGTTTGTTCATAAGTTACAGCTTTAAACATGCATTTCAGGTCTACAAATCACAAATAAGTTAAGTAATAAGCCTCGGTTCGAGTATACTATACTTAATCTATCATATTCTAGTAAAACCCATGCGAAATTATCTTTAAATCACCTGTAAATGATAGACTCGAATCTCATATCTTCAAAACCGAAAATGCAGAAAACGAAAAGATCGATTCTTACCTCAAATCCGTATGAAATCGTACATGCAATAGGAGATTCACGTAGTACTCTTCGAGATCTTTCCGTTAACGTATAGAACACGAGATTTGGCCGGTCGGTTTGGGAGAAAAGTTAGAGAGAAGATCGGGTTCTAGAGAGAGGAGCTCTGGAAATGCTAGACGGGTTTTGTAAAAGTGAGAAAATGGAGCACCCAACTCCTATTTATACTAAATCTCGAAATTACATCATTTTACGCAAATTGCTCAAAAATTCTTAAAATAAAACTGCAAATAAAAGCAAGGTGTTGTAATAATCGTGTATGGTTTGGAGCAGACTTCTTGTGTCGAAGGCGAGAAGAAATGGAGAGGGAACCTTGGAGAGAGAAGTTTGGAATGCTCTGTAACAACCTAATGAGATATATGCGGGATTATAATATCTTTTTGATTCTAATTAAAAATTTTTCATCCCAATAATGCCCCTCTAATTAAAACTAGATGGTATTAATTTGACCATTATTTTTGGTATTAAATAATGATTTTAATGCAAAAATGATTGGCTGTGAGTGGTACCCCGGTACCCCAGTCTAACTTGGTACCCCATTGATCTTGAATATATATATATATGAGATCATTGCAGAACCTAAATTTAGTGTAGAATTATAAAACCAATATCATTTAAGATTAGATTAATATAATTGTCTTGATTAAAATAATCATGTTTGGAATTAGTGAAAAAAATATTGGTATTAGCGATATTTTAATTGGTAAAAAAACGAAAAGATTGTCTATTGAAAAAAATTTGATATTAGCAAAAAAAGAATATCTTATCTATTTAAATTAAAATAACATATTATGATTAATTTTTAAATCAAAAAAATTATACCATAAAAACTGAATTTTATACTATTTAAACGAAACCGATCATGATATATTTTCTTCAAAAAAAATTTACGTGTTTATTTTTTGTTTAATTATTTTTACCCAGACGACCATTTGATATATATCATATTGAGATCATTCAATGTCGAATTACAATTTATGTCACATATTCAATGTCGAAATATTATTATATATCATATATGCAACACTGCATATACATTCAATATTAAAAGAGTCGAAATAATGGTCAAAGTTAGTAGTCAAACTTGGTGGGTCACTCTTAATTCAATGTTAATTGCATATTTACCATCTTATCACTAGTGTTAAATTATAATCTTATGGTGTAGATTGGTTCTATATGTCTGCACTAAATTAAGATTTTGCAATGATCGCAACACTATATGTGTGTGTGTGTGTGTGTATGTATGTGTGTGTATTCAATTGAGAACTTGTATGCATTTAGAATTCTCTAAAACTTTTGTGCACATAAAAATCTATCAAGGGTACATTAAGGGCATTTAGGAAATATTTTAATTAATTTTTTAGAAATGGTTAAAAGAAAATTAAGAGATTTAAATTATGTTACTAAATAATCATATTAAACTACATTCCATTTATCTGTCCCATTTTCTCTCTCTATAAATATTGTCTCATCTATCCCTCTTCTCGGCCGCATGGTAACAACCACCACTGCCACCGCCGGACCACCGACTAGTGCCACCACCAAAACACCTCTAATGGGTGCGTACATGTCCACCAACATCGATATGCAATCATTGATGAACGAAAATGATTGAACGTTTTAATGGTAATAAACGATGAATGAACGTGGTCACCACCATGTTGTCCTCGCCGACATGTCCTCAATCTTTTCCTCTCTCGGTTGCTCTTCTCTCCCTTTCTCGGATCCCGTCGTTGCCAACCAACATCATGCAAGACCGAAAATGATGATAAACCGAAAATGAACACGAAGATGAACATGATGATGTATTATCTTGAATCCGGATGAAGATTCATATTTAACTATTGAAAAGTCATATACAATTATATTTAATATATTACATAAATGTAAGGAATAAATTACATTGTAAAGTTAAACATATATAATAATCTATATTAAAACATAAAATATAACCCTGGGTCGGGGATTAAAGAGTCTCCCATCCCCGCCTCATCCCCATTATTTTAAATCGGGGATGGGATCAAATCTGGGTCGAGTTACGAGTTTCCCGTTAGATATGAGTTTTTTTGCGAAGCCTAAAAACCGATAACCAAACCGAATAAGCTACCCACTATACAAATAAATCAAATAAGGTTCGGTTATGTTAAACATAACCAAATTGAAGGTTTGTCAAAAATTAAATTTTTATGATTGTTCATTTATTCCATTACCTGAAATGAAATCAGCATTAAATATGTTATATTTTTATGTAAATATCTCATAAATAGATTATAACCAATATATACTACTTGTAGAATATTATAGCCATTTTTTATTCATATAATTTATTAGTAGTATTGCGTTAATTTTATTTATACATGGTTAATATTGTGAATCGAAAGAAAATTTATATATACATTACCTGAAATGAAATCAGCATTTAACATGTTATATTTTCATGTAAATATCTCATAAATAGAATATAACCAATATTTATTAGTAGTATTACATTAATTTTATTTATACATAGTTAATATTGTGAATCGAAAGAAAGTTTTATATATACATTACCTGAAATGAAATTAGCATTAAACATGTTATATTTTTATGTAAATATCTCATAAATAGAATTTAACCAATATTTACAACTTGTAGATTATTATAGCCCTTTTTTTATTCATATAATTTATTAGTAGTATTACGTTAACTTTATTTATACATAGTTAATATTGTGAATCGAAAGAAAGTTTTATATATACATTACCTGAAATGAAATCAACATTAAACATGTTATATTTTTATGTAAATATCTCATAAATAGAATATAACCAATATTTACTACTTGTAGATTATTATAGCTATTTTTCTATTCAAATAATTTATTAGTAGTATTACGTTAATTTTATTTATACATA
>JAANYP010007965.1:0-14229 GCA_020465985.1 Centrapalus pauciflorus | reverse complement strand
ACAAGAATGCTATGATTAAGTACCAAGAATACCATGAAAGCTATTTGAACATAGATAAATGTAAATTAGAGGGCGTGTTGCACAAAGATATGTAATCAAACAAATGTCCATTTGGAAGTCACAACTCACAACAACTATAAAACTTTGGCATCAAAATGTGGATACGAAAGTCATGATAATTCAACTACAACGGTTATTATTTTGGCATCATGTTTATAAACCTACATTCAAGCATTTATATAAAATTTTAATTATTATTTAAGTAATCATAAACTAAGTTGATTGGTTTTAGGTTGCTGCAATCAAGGGAAGAAAATACCCACGAAGTTGGTACATGGTATGAAGAAACAACAAACCCACACTGAATGAGGCAATGGGGCGCAGCATCTGGCAACCTTCTGTCATGGCTTCATTTTATTGATAACATGTCAAAGTTAATCAAGACAATGAAGGTTAATTTCCATATATACTATGCTACATTGTTACATTAAAAAACATTTTAGAACATGATTGTAATTTAATATTCATAGTAATTATTTAAGAGTTTTATAGCCTCAACTACTCTTACGTCCATTCTCCTTCTCACATTGGGCTCTCTATTTCACCACAAGCTTCCTTCCTCATACTCACACAACTCTCTATCAACCAGACCTTATTTACTCTGTAATCATTCAATATTCTCACTACTCCATCTCTATAGTTTACATTCTTGGATGGGTCTTCTTTGTGTTTCTCTTTTTGGAGCTCAGGTACTCCATCCTACTTCAACTGGAGTCTAGATTAATCAAATCTCCTAATCATTTTTCATTGCAAACTCCCAATCATTTGGTGTGTATCATGTCTAGATTAACCAAATCCCCAACTTGCAGCCCTTCAAAAACATAGTGCAGCAAAAGTCCTTATCCATTTACCTATCCTAATTGCATTTTTGTAATTATAATGCTCGTAAAAGTACTCATTCTCTTACCATAGACTAGAGAAAAGTATCGTCAACTTTAACATGTGACTTTTACTTCTAGACGTAACAAGATGGAACAAAATTGTGTACGTTTTAAGGTCAATACTATTTGCAACTACATTAGCTACAACTGTATTTCTATGCTTGAAATCACACAAAATAGAGTTAGAACTCAGATAAAATCTTCATATAACCAACTCCAGTAAGTGATTGATGCAAAAAAATCAATTTCAAATATGTAGAGGTATGTAGAGTCGTGAGTTTACTTGTATTTTTATCCTCATTTCAAATCCCATTGAATAGACTCTTTGTTGCCTAGAATGATCCCTATTGAATAAGTAAGTGTTCATTGATTAGTTATGATACTATATCTAGGGTTCTAAGTAGGGATGAGCAAAAATTTCATTTTTCCCGTCTCGTACCAGTACCGTCCTGAACCCGTCCCGATACTCGGGATCAATATATGACTTCAATCGGGAGTTGGGAAAGTGGGAGTCCAGACTAGTTTAATTCGGGAATTCCCAGTACCGAATTGGGGATATAAATAGTCATGTTTTTAAAAATTTTAATTTAGTCCATATCATTTCCTAACTCCTATTTATATGAAAACCCTATTTAAATTCCAATTTCTCATTCATCATTATTGGCAATCAATCATTTAACACTTATGAAACTATCATCAGTTAGATAAAACTGTTGCTAATCTTTTTTCTTTGGGGGTTTTTTGAGTTTTATTTTTAATTTCGACATTTATAACACTATAAAAATTGTTACTAATTGGTATAAGAACTATTACCAATTTTTATAAGCATTGTACGTCATGCGTTATATGTTGTATATCACACAATGATACCAAACAGGACTAGTATCGGTTCCCAGTACTGAATACGGTACTAGTACCGATCCCGATTATCACAACTTGGTACGGTACTCAGTCTCGTATTTTCGTTTAATTCGGGAGCCGGGAAATTGAGATTCGGGACGGGTTGGTACGATACTAGTCCAAGCACATCCCTAGTTCTAAGCTGGTCCCAATTCGTTAGTGTATCAACCAATTTACCCACTAATATTTTCTTTGATAGTTGGGTTATTGGTTAAATAAATGTATTTTGCAACAAATAGCCAAGAAATCAAATGTATGTGGTAGGTCAGGAAGCATATGATGTACATATGAAGAAATCTCAATAATATGTCTCAAGTACACTCCATATTGTAAAAAATCATCGAGTAAACTAAATTTACCGTTGATTTGAAGCAGATCGAGTAAGATATGAAATAATATGTTCGATTAAGGAGTAGATCAAAACATATATGTAACAAATTTTACAGATCTAGATAAACTTGTGACAGAGACAAGAGTTTGTGACAGAGACAAGAGTTTTATAGTGATGGAAAAAGGAGGGCTTTCACAGCGACGATCTGAGATGCCTTCATGCCAACGGAGATCGATTTCCAATGGCTTCACGACGGTGAGAAGGTTTGCTCATGTTTACAAGGAAAGGAATGATGAGTGAAAATGAACAAAGAGAGAACTGAGAATGATGCATATGAACATAATTTGAAAAGCCCGTGTTTTTCATGTGAAAATGGTTGAAAACAGGTAAAAGTTGTTTTCAAATTTCAGTTATAAATCCTGAAAATGATAATATTATTAAAATGGAAATTTATTTTATAAAATAATGCATGTGAACATGTTTTCATATAAAACTTGTTTTCGTTAAAAACGAAACCCGGAAACATCCCAGTTTTCGTCCACTGAACGCGGCCTAAGCGCCACATGGCACTCTCTCCTTGATCCAGAATTTTCTTTTCCCTCGTGTTTTCCTTAAATAACTCTATTAAGTTTGTAAACTAAATAATGTTGTAACATCTGCATTTTTAATTTCTATGTAATCAGTATTTAATTATCAAGACAATTTACTTTGCATTAAAGATGACACATTTCGCATGTGTATCGATTATCGTGAACTCAATAAGGTGACCATAAAGAATAAATATCCATTGCCCCAAAATTGACGATCTGGTTGACCAACTACAAGGAGCTAGTTATTTTTCTAAGATTGATCTCCGTTCATGATACTATCAGCTAAGAGTACATGAAGAAGACGTCCCTAAAACGACTTTCAGGACTCGGTATGGACATTATGTGTTCCTTCTTATGCCATTTGGTCTTACAAACGCATCCGCAATATTTATGGATCTTATGAAACGTGTATGTCGGTCAATGCTAGATATATTGGTTATCGTGTTCATCGATGACATATCTATCTATACTATTAAAAGAGTAACTATACTCATTTCTGGTGAAGCCACGTGTCGTCACCATGAATCGACACGTGGGAGTTATAGATTTTAAAAAGAATAAAGATATTTAAATCAAATCTATCGAAATCTAATATAATCCACTTTTAAATTCAAATCAAATCAAATCAAACAAAATCTAATACTCTACTAACTTATTAATTAAATCTATCCAAATCTAATATAATCCACTTTTAAATTCAAATCAAATCAAATCAAATCAAACAAAATCTAATAATCTACTAACTTATTAATTATAATAAGATAATATAATAAAAATTTAAAAATATATATATAAGAAAATAATTTCTCTTCATATATATTTAAAAATATACAAAATTAATATGTCTAATAAATAATAATATCACCTTATATACTTTTGTTTAAAAAATAATATTTATATCTTTATCTTTTTATTTATTATATTTTATATATATTAAAAATATACGCGTAATACGCGGGTAATAAACTAGTTAATTTATTCAAAGACTGAAGAAGAACATGCGGTTCATCTTTGAGAATTGTTGGAGTTGTTAAGAAAATAGCGACTCTATGCAAAATTTTCAAAATGCGAGACCGGGACGGGTACATCTCAAATGTTGGTCCATTACTCATAAATAAACTATGCATAATCTTATTATTTAGTAACAATTATGAAATCTGTGCCTATATTATAGATCTATTTTCTGGGGCACGTAATATTTGGAGAGGGTATAGTTATGGATCCGACTAAAGTTGAAGCGATAAAGAATTGGGAGCCTCCACAAAATGCTTCTAAAATACGGAGTATCCTTAGATTGGCCGGTTATTACAGCCGATTCATAGAAGATTTTTCTAAGATCGTGGTTCCTCTAACAACACTCATACGCAAGTATACCATATTCGTTTGGGATGAAGCCCAATAATTAACTTTTGAGGAGCTTAAGCGACTACTAAGTGAAACACCTATCTTGATTCTACCTGAGGGAAACAAAGACTTTGTGGTTTATAGTGATGCATTAAATACAGGTCTTGGATGTTTTTAATGAAACATGGAAAGATCATCGCATATGTTTCACGACACTTAAAACCCCATGAGAAAGACTACTCTACACACGATTTGGAATTGGCAGCTGTGACTTTTGCCTTGAAACTTTGGCGCCACTACTTATACGGGTCGAAGTGTCATATATTTACAGATCATAAGAGTCTGAAGTATATATATAGTTGTGTTTTATATTTGGTTTATGAATGTAAAAGTTCAGGGGGCATATTGTAAATATCTAATACTTGTAATTGTATAAATAGAAATCCATTGTAGCTTTTGTACGTATGCATCAGTACGGAATTAGTACGGAGCAGAGTGGTTATATTGTTTTCTATGCAAGAAAACGCAAGTTGATGTAATATTCTTTCATATCTCAATAGAAATCATTCAGTCGTATTTGATTCCTAATTGTGTTCTTATTGCTTAAATCATAATTGTATTGTTTGGTATTGAAATAACAATTGGTATCAGAGTCACACATGACAAATTTGTTAGCCCTAAAATAGTGTATAATTAAATATAATAAAAGTCTAGGTTCAATTTATAATTATGAATAGTTTACTTTGGGGGGAATCTTAATTTCCTAGTCTTTGAGGGGAGTGTTTGAACAAACTCCCAAAGTAAGCTTAGGTATAAATAATATTGTTCTTGTTGGAATATGTTTTGTTGATGAAAATACAAAGTCTAGGGTCTATTTTGTTATTTGTTAATAGTTGTAAATAGTATAAAAGCATAGTTGACTTTCTAATAGATAGAGATCTGACAATCTGAAAATTGTATCCGCACGAAATTCCAGATCTAGGGGTACAGTGTACATTCTCCATTGTAATCATTTTGTCATCAATTCAAGCATTCGATTAGTTTTAATTGTTTCTGTTCTTAATTGATTGTTGTAATTGTTGATTGTTTGATAGGATTCATTATTCACATTTGGTATCAGAGCATCTAGGGGTGATTTTGATCTGAAATTGAATATTTTCGAACAGTGTTCTTGACACATTGTTTTCAAAAAACACAAAAATCAACAAGGGTTTTTATCTTGTTGATTATTGATTCTGAAAATTGGATCGAAGGAAAAGGATAGGAAGTCGATTAAATTGAATATAATTTTGTTTTGATTCATCAAACACAGAAAAAGATCTGTTGATTTATCTGAAATTTTGAAAAACCAAAAGTTCTTCACTATTTTATTGCAAAAGTCACTTTTAGATCTGTTTTTGGACGATATACTTTCACAAAAAAGTGTTTGAAATCAGAATCCCTACCTTCGATATCAATTTGGTTGATAATAGCTGTGTTTTACAAATTAAATTGAGTTTCAGACTTAAAAATTCTGAAAAGCTAAGAAACTCGAATTATACTTTGTTCAAGAGCAATTCGAGTTGATAGACCATTTCAATCGAGTTGATAACAAGTTTAAATCGAGTTTGACTTTAGTGTCAATCGAGTTGAACTTGTAGTTCAATCGAGTTGAATTGCATTGTTAATCGAGTTGACTTTCATTTTTATCGAGCTGACTTTCATTTTTATCGAGTTGACTTGCACTTTAATCGAGTTAACCTACCTTACATTCGAGTTGGCAGTGTCTTCCATTCGAGTTGAACTAAAATCAATTCGAGTTGATCCAAAAGTTTAATTTCACCAAGGAATTAAACATAAGGTATCAATCGAGTTGCATATCAGTTGAATTCGAGTTGAACTTACATTTTAATCGAGTTGATCAAGTTCAAAGGAAAGTTTAATTCGAGTTGCACATAAGTTTTAATCGAGTTTCA
Organism: Centrapalus pauciflorus; assembly: GCA_020465985.1. Taxonomy (NCBI): domain Eukaryota; kingdom Viridiplantae; phylum Streptophyta; class Magnoliopsida; order Asterales; family Asteraceae; genus Centrapalus; species Centrapalus pauciflorus. The sequence continues at coordinate 8,168 of JAANYP010007965.1, read as the reverse complement.
CACAGAATCAATCGAGTCTCACACTGAATCAATCGAGTTGCACACAAGTACAAATCGAGTTGCACACTGAGTCATTTGAGTTTCATCAGTGCTTGACTCGAGTTGCTTAATTCTTCTAACAAGTTCATTTGTTATAGATTCGAGTTGATTATACATTGGTTCAAGTTTCACTCATTCTTTAATCGAGTTGATCAACTTACCATACGAGTTGATCATCTTATCCAATCGAGTTCCATTCAACATTCTTTCAAAGGTTGATCAATTTTCAACAGTTGATCAACTGTTTCAATTTCAATCAAATATCATCAGATCTTGGAAAGTTTCCTATATATATATATATATATATATATATATATATATATATATATATATCAATCACAATGTCAAAAGACGCTCTTGCCATGGGATCAGAGACGAAACCCTCAATTCTCTATCGGGGAGAATACATGCAGTGGAGGGAACGGTTTTGGAATTCATCAATTTTCATGATCTTTCGGAAGAAATGCAAAAGTCCTTAACGGATGGACCAGCTGTGTTCATGGAGACAATCTCTGGTGTACCCACTGGAAATCCCCCACTTCCACCAAGAATAGTTGAGGTTACAAACTTAACTGAAGCACAGAAAAGAAGAAAGTTAGGGGACAAAACAGTCAGGAAGTTGTTACTGATCTCAATCCCCAATGACATTTATACCTGTCTAACAAACACAAAGACCGCCAAATCCATATGGGATGAGGTGTGCAAACTTATGAGGGGATCCGACAGGGCTGCAACTAATAGAGTAAGGAACAGTCTGATCACTTTCGAGAATTTTAGAGCGCGAGAAGGAGAATTACTAGAAAACACTTACCTGCGGTTTGTCAGTCTGGTAAGTGAGATGAAAAGAAATGGGGTAACAAAGTCCAATCTGGATATCAATGTCAAGTTCTTAAACATACTGAACCCGGAATGGGAAAAATATGCGATGATTATCCAACAAACGAAGGACATTGAAGAGATGGACTTCCATATGATTTTTGAAAACCTCAATAACTACCAAGAGGTTGTTTTGAAGAAATTATCTGGCAAAAAGAAAGCTGAGAAAGAGACTGCTGACCCTTTGGCTTTATTGGCAGAAAAGAAATATAAATATAAGCTGAAAAAGGAGAAACGGGCACTCATAAGCAGTAGCTCTTCTGAATCAGACACATCAGATTCATCTGCTGACTCCGAGATAGAAGAGATGAAAAAGCAGATGACATTGCTAACTAAAGAATTCCAAAAGAAATTCTATCGTAAGCCAACCAACAACAAAATTCGCTACAAGTCTCGCTCTAGGAAATTTGAAAAGAATGAGAAATATGAAAAATCCGGTGAGAGCAATGGCAGAAAAGCTGAAAAATATGAAAAATATGAGAAATCAGCGAAGAAAGAAACAAAGCAGAAGGGCTATAATTGTGGAAAACCAGGTCATTTTGCTCGTGAGTGTAGAATGCCAGTAGTCAAAAATTATGACTACCACACAAGAAAGGCTCTCCTAGCAAAAAAAAGGAAGCTGGAAAAGCCCTTATGGCAGAGGATGACCATTGGCTACAGTTATCAGAGGATGAAGACATACTGGATGAGGATGCTCATATCTGCTTGAAATCAGAAGTCTTCAATGAATCGGAAATGAGTGAGTCAGCTATGATAGCAGAAGATGAGGTATGGGTTGGGCTAACGGACGAAGAAGATGAGGAAAAGCAAGAGTCTGAGGAGGAAGAGACTGAAGAGTTTGCGTTGATGGCAGCAGGAAAAGCTGGATGCAGCAATGACAAGGATAATGATGATTCAGAGTCAGAAAAATCTGACAGTTCAGAAAAACCAGAGGTAAATTCTAACTCTGACTCTGAAATTGATGATTCCTGTTTGCTTGAAGAAAAATTTACACAGATGGCCTTTATGCTTAAGAAATTTGAAAAATCATTAAAGGCTGAAAAGAAACATGCTCATTCTTTGGAAAACAAGTTACGTAATGAACATACTTTGGTATTAGATTTTTCCAAAGATAAAGCATTGACATTACGAGCAGTTTCAGATTTGCAAGACAAAATCAAAGCAAAATTCAAGAACTTAATAACAATATATCTGACCTACAAGAAAAACTGAGTTTGACAGAATTAGAGGCTTCAAATTTTTTTGTAAAAATATCATGCCATTTTTGAAGAAAGAACTAAGCTTTATGAGAAAATAAAGAAAATGGAAGATGAATTTATCAAAAGAGGTCAAACTAATCAAACTATCTATTTAAATCAACCAAAAGACACAGAATTTTACAATTCTAAATCTGGTATTGGTTGGGAAAATCCTAAGTATCTGACAAATGCTATATCCAATTCACCGACTTTATATGATGTCAGATATATAAATCTAGGATTAAAAATGACTTTTATGAAAGCGTCAGATGAGGTAGAATCTAATGAAGAATCAAAAAGATTAAGATCAGATAAAATGCAAAATTCTGTTGACTATAACAGAATAAATGAATCAGGTAATAATACTGACATTAAAAAAAGAGTATATTCAGACAAATGTGACACCCTTGCCACAACAAACCACCATTACAATACACCCAGGATTAATCACCAATATTCAAATTACATAATGATCTGAAGGCTTAAAGTACTGTCACACCCTGCTACCTTGGTTGGCAGCGAGACGTGACGAGTGCGGAAGCGTAACCATAATTATAACGAACGACCACTATATGGACGTTTTCGAAATATTACGACATTAAAATTTAAAAATGTATTAATGTTTTACAAAATGAAAGGAATGAAGTTCGCGTAATACAGAGATTCTGAAACATAATTAATGCGTCCAAAAATAATGCAGTCAAATCTCCGTTAGTTTTCGAAATATGCATGCGACTCCATGAAATGCGGAAGCTTGAAAGTTGGTGTATCCGAAGGCACACTTGCCTTAATTACCTGAAAATACATACTAAAATACGTCAACAAAAATTGTTGGTGAGCTCATAGGTTTACGCGAAAAGACCAGTTGTATGGACATTATCAGATGAGTTGAATTTATAAAATCATAAATTCCGTGTATGTATTACATAAACCATCATGCAACCGAAGCTTAATTAGAATGAGTTTGCCCTGTGCAGTATTCCCATACGTAATACCGTGTGTTGAATATATATGCACTCGCTGTTAGCCGAACCGAGCTAACACGAATGGGGGACATGACTCCCAATAGATCTATCCACAATATACTCGCGCTTACAAATAAATGCAATTAACGGTTCATGATATAAGGGCTGATGGAATCCGAACATGTAATACATATAAGAAATAAACAGTTTTGATGTCCATATGAAAACAGTGCATGTATTTCCACCCCAATAGATAGTGAAAAATAGGGGCTATGAAGACTCACCGAACTTGTGATGGCAAAACGACGCGCAAAAATGCAAAAGTGCGTTGTTTGATGGGTGATGAAACCGGAGGTGTTTAACCGAGTCCTAAATGATGATAAGGACTTAATATCACTAATATATGATAATATGTATATTTATAGATTTTTATGTCTTAAATCACCCAACATTACAAGTTTATAAATAAGATTTGCTTAAAACGTCAAGTTTATATATATATAATTTTCCAGCTTTTTCGGAGGTTTTTCGGCCTACTTTGAGGCTGTTTTTGACCAAGCTCCAAAATGTTTTAGACTTTGATTTTCTAGGACATTAAACTACTATATACAAAGGATTTTTAGAATCAAGAACGGCCATTTTTCGAGTTGTTTAGGTTGGTGAAAAATCTCGTTAAAAACGCTATGTTGGCCATTTTTGAGCTGTCAAACTTTCGGTTTCTCAAATAATTTCTGGAGGTCTTAACCTTCAAAATAAATTATGAAAAATTGCAGATCTATAGTTAAGACATAGATCTAACTTTTAAGACAAGAATCAACTCATTTCGTTGAGTTATGAATTAGTTATGATTTTTCAAAGTCGATACAAATATTCTGCCGAAATTCCGTAGTTTATAAATTTAAAACAACTTATGATTCTTGTTGTTTATTTAAAGACAACTTGTTTAAAAGCCATAATAGTTATAAAACCACATATATAACACATGTTTTCATAATATTAACATGCTTATAATGTGTTCATATATTCATAAACACATTTAAAGAAACAACTTAAAAATAACAACTAGAAACTTATAAACTTGAGTTTTTATGAAACTTGTTGTTGTAGGTGATTATATATATTATGCAAGACTTATATAAACTTAAATATATGATGAAATAAGTTAGTATTTACTTACTTTGATGTATTTGGAGTATGAAATTGAGAAGAAGTTGGAACTCTTGCAAGATTTGAACCAAGAACACTAGAAGTTCACCAAGAACACTTGAATTTCACCAAGAACACTTGAATGAAAAGGTTTGTAGTGTGTGTGTGTGTTGGATCCGGTTTTGAGAGGAGAGAAAGAGATATTTTGGTGTGAAAATAATGAAAAGGAAGCCCTCTATTTATAGGCAAAGTCTTGGTCTTTCAAATTGAGGTGGAGTGTAAGATCAAGTTGAAATGAAAGGAGAATGGGGTGTGAAAGATTTGATTATGAAAGGTTATGGAGTTGGGAATTAAAAAATTGAAATCAAATCTTGGGTAGTACTACCCTATGACCAGATTTTTATGGATTATTTTCATGTTATTATATATATTTTTTTGTATAAAAGTATTTAGAATGTATTCTTGTATTTCCCTTTTCTTGTAAATTCATAAATACTTTTGAATGCATTGTTTTAATGAATTGTTTTAGTCTTGCATAATTAATGTTAAGTAATTGTATTAGTGTATGATTAGTGTCACTAATCATAATTTAATTATGTACTTAGTTGAATTAATCCCTCATATCGTAAATTGATCGGATTAATTGATTTCCCGATTCATCGCACCGATGAATTTGATTCTAATTGAGTTGAACTTTCTAATAAACCTTGTTAATCACTTGATTAATTTCTAATGACCACTGATTAGGCTATAATTGACTATTAAATACATATTAGGTCATTGTTGCTATCATGGTTTAGTGCCGGATGTTACAGTCTCCCACTGTTAAGGGAATTTCGTCCCGAAATTAGCTCGTGTTCTCCACTTCTTGAGTACTTGAGAACAGGTGTGGGTATTTTTCTCGGAACTGATCCTCGCGTTCCCACGTAAACTCAGGACCTCGCTTAGAGTTCCATCTGACTTTTATTATCGGGATCCGGCTGTGCTTTAGTTTCTTGACTTCGCGGTCCATTATTTCTACAGTTTGCTCAATGAAGTTCAACTTATCGTCTAACTCCAGCTCGTCCATGGGTATAACGAGTGATTCATCAGCCAGACACTTCTTAAGATTGGACACGTGGAAGGTATTATGAACGTTATTAAGCTCTGGGGGCAGGTCGAGTCGGTAAGCTACCGGGCCAATTCTTTTGGTGATCTTGAATGGTCCGATATAACGAGGATTGAGTTTTCCTCGTTTCCCAAAACGGATTACGCCCTTCCAAGGCGAGAGTTTCATTGGTACTCGTTCTCCTAATTAGAATTCAAGGGATTTTCTTCCTACATCTGCATAACTTTCTGACAATTGCGGGCAACTTTTAGTCAGTTCCGCAATCGTACTATCCTTTCGGTAATTTTGTGAATGATCTTAACGCCAATGATTTGGCCGTTTCCCACTTCTTCCCAATAAATTGGTGATCGACACTTTTGCCCGTAGAGGGCCTCAAACGGAGCAGCTTTAGTACTTGAGTGATAGATATTGTAGTACGATAATTCCACTAAGGCAAATAAGTATCCATTACACAGGCTCTTAATGTACGTTCTAGGGTTTGGATCGTTCTATTATTCTGACCATTGGTCTGAGAGTGATATGTGGTACTCAGGTCCAGGTTTTTATCCACAGTTGGCTATAATAATTGCCAAAAGCTTAGCTGTAGATCTGCTATCCATATCAAAATGATTATAATAGGCACTCCGTGTCCAGAAACGACTTCCTTGAGGTACGTTTGGACTAGCTTATTCATCCTGATGTTCTTCTTGATTGGTAGGAACGCGCGGATTTTGTTAGGTTGTCGACTATTACCCAAATGGTTTCTGATGGTTTATCTTAACTTTGGAGCGTGTTAGGAATTTTCTGACCTATTTGGCAAGTCATTCTTCATGATAGGCCACCCGTATAGTTTCTTAAGGTCATGATACATTTTATTGGATCCGGGGTGAACGACATATCTTAATTTGTGTCCTTCATCCATAGCCAGCTTTCTTATTCCACCAAACAGAGTAATCAGATTCTATTCATGAATTATCGATTTTTATTAGCCCTTATTCTAAACTATTTATCCACTTGTACTCTTAACGTCTTCAGCTCCTTAGTTTTCCTCAGGTGATAACGAATTTTCACGGTTGCCATTACATATTAGTTCCATCCAACGGTACTACTTCGTATTCGACTCTTTCTGGTTCAAGATGTGTTGGAGGCTCTTATGGTCTGTGAATACAATACACTTCATACCGTACAACTATTGTCTCCAAGGATTAAGACTACTGCTTCAAGATCCAGATCATGTGTTGTGTAAATCACCTAGTGAAACTTAAGTTTTCATAAAGTATAAGCTATGTCCCTATTTTTCTATATAAGCCCATTGTGTGAAGCGTCACAGTAATCTATAAATTTCTCGGTCCTCTTAAGTATGGACAAAATAGGCGCGCTGCACAGTTTGTGCTTTAATAACTGGAATGATGTCTCCTGATCCTTGCTCCAATCATACTTAATGTCTTTTCGGGTCAGTTTTGTTAGAGTTCTGGTGGTCTTTGAGAAAATTGCTTATAATAAGTGGCAAGTCTTAAGGACTGTCGTATCTCTATGGGGGTTCTAAGAGTTGACCAATTCCCGATAGCCTTGATCTTTGCGGGGTCGACTTGGATTCCTTTACTATTGTTCACGTGACCGAGGGATTTCACCTCTCCTAACCAAAAGTCAAATTTAGAAAGCTTAGCATATAGTTGTTCTTTCTCCGATAATTCCAGAATCAGTCTTAAATGTTGCTCATGCTCCTTCTCGTTTCGTAAGTAGATTAAAAGTCATTCATGAATACAATCACGAATTTGTCTAAATAAGGTTTGCACACCCGATGAGGTCCATGAGTACCGTTGGGGACACTGGTTAATCCAAACGGCATTAATAGGAATTTATGATGACCGAAACGGAATCTGAAAGCTGTCTTTGGAATATCTTTCTTGTGAACTCTAACCTGATGATAACAAGACCTAAGGACGATCTTCGAATAGAAGCTTAATTCTTGGAGTTTTGTCAAACAAGTCATTGATCCTTGGAAGTGGGTATTGGTTCTTTTAGCTTATTTAATTTCTCGGTAATTGATGCACATCCCGAAAGTTCCATCCTTCTCCATTATGAACAAAACTGGAGCTCCTCCAAAGCCAGGAACTCGGTTTGATAGGCTCTTTTGCTAAGAGCTCCTATAGTTGGTTGGACGATTCTTACACTATTGATGGGGCTAATCGGCATGGTGCTCGAGCCACTGGTACCGCACCTAATACTAGGCCTATTTTTGAATTTGACTTGCCTCGATGTTGGGAGTTCAGGTAAGTGTTCTGGAAAAAACTTTGGGGTAACCATAAATAATAAGAATATTTTCGAGCCGCTTTCCCTTTGGCTCCCTCTCTATCAACACTTCAGGGTCCTAATGCTAGAGATGATGCTTACTTTGGTATTTCTTGCTTTGCGTTGGACGGTAAGGACCTTCTTATTGGCTAAAGGTATATGAACTATGTTCTTGTTGCATACTATTTCCTCCCGATTTTCGATAGCCAATCCATGCCTATGACCACGTAAACACTTCCCAGTTTGATGGGTATCATGTCTGTTTCAAAGAGTCGGCCTACTAATTCTAAGGAGCATCCTCGACTTATATTATTTGTCTTAAGCGTTTCACTGTCATCAACCTCAATAGCATAAGTAGCACTTAATGGAATTTATCTGCTTAGTGAACTTAGTGGATATAAAGCTCCTATCAGCACCAGTATCAAATAGTAGAAATGCATAAGTGGTATCTAATGGGGTAAGAGGATAAGTCTACGGGTTTGAAATTTCTTAGGCAGATAGTCACAGCTTTATCTTTTCCTACGC